>CM070687.1:15586666-15812711 GCA_036346265.1 Melocanna baccifera
TGGTTTAATGCTTTGTCTATATTATTGTATTTTTTCCAGGATATTCCTCCTGCTAATTTTGAATTTATCTTCTGGGATACTATCTCTTCAAATGAAATGTATACTCCTGAAAGCTTTCCTTCAAATACAACATATAGATGCTTTGATTCTATGAATTCAATATTATCGGTAGCATGTAATAACTCATTTGTTATATGAAAATATTCAGCCAAGCTATTTAATATTGATAGCATATAACCCTTTTCTTCTCGCTTATTGTTATATTGATACCAGAAATTATCTAAGATACATTCTTGCACTTCATCAAGGATTATATAGTCTTTCGGTTTGAATTTATATGAGTTTGGGGGAAATATTTTGAGCTTATTGTCATTTCCAAAACAGAAGAATTTAGTCCCAGTATAATTCATGGACTTCTTCATTCCTGCAAAATAGAAGACCGAGAAAATAGGTCAGGCAACTTATTGTCTTTCCCTTTTATATGCTCAAATATAACTTTATAGCCATTCCCGGTAATGATATCATCAAATAAGACCCATCTTTGGGTAGAGCTTTTCTTGCTATTAACTTGGTTATAGTACCTACATATAGCTTCACAGTCTGTCCTGATCGTGAATTCTTTGAAGCATAAGTATAATCTAAAGGAATTTATTGCATTGGCTATTGCTAGAATTTCTCTATCAGTATTATTTATAATTTGTAACTTATAACTTCCAGAGGCATATCTACATATTTTTTCTTCTGACTTTGATGAGTATTTGTTGGGTTTTTGTTTTAATATAGCACCCCATCCTAGCTGAGAGGCATCGGTTTCGATAATAAGATAATTATTGTCTAACGGTAATTCTAATGGTTTGAGGTCTCTAATCCTTTCTTTTATTATTCTTACTAGCTTAATATCTTCAGAATTGAAATATTTTTTGCCATTCTTTCTTAAATTTGAGTATAAGGGTCCGGCTAGCTTTGCTAAGTTATCAATATAGTTTCTTGCATAATTTACTATTCCTAAAAACTGCTGTAATACCTTTCTATCATTCATGATATTAGGAAACTGTAAAATCTTTTTTGCAATATGTTCTTGCAAGTATATTTTACCTTCTCCTATTTCATGTCCAAGAAAGCTAATCTTCTCTTTACAAATTCCCATTTTCTTCTTGGATAGTATTAACCCATTTTTCTCTACTTTCCTGAAGAATACTTCTAGATGAGCTATATGTTCTTTGTAGGTTTTGGAAAATATTAGTAAGTCATCTATGTATACTAGTATAAATTCTTGATTTTCATTAAAAATATTTTGCATTTTTCGTTGGAATAATGCTGGCGCATTCTTTAAACCTAGAGGCATAACAAGCCATTCAAAATTTCCCTGAGGACATGTGAATGTTGTCCATTCTATCGACTCTTCTGCCATCTTTACTTGCCAAAATCCATCCTTTAAATCGAATTTAGAGAAATACCTACTTCCTTGTATTCTATTGATCCATTCTTGCTTATTAGGTATATTATAGGCATCATCTATGGTCTTGTCATTTAACCTTTTGTAATTAATAACCATCCTTGACTTGCCTCTAACTATTTCAGAGTGGTTTCTAACTATAAAAGCGGCAGATCTATGAGTGCTTTTACTTTCTCTTATAGCTCCTAATTTTAATAACTCTTCTATATGCATTTGAAACTCTTCTATATCCTTTGGAGTGGCTTCTATTGGACATGTTTTAATTATATATTCTGGATTTAATATATTTATTTTACACAAGATAGAATTCTTATCCCAATGCTTCATAGGTATCTCTCCAATTATTTGGATGTCTTCTAACCTTTGAACGATCCTTTCTATATCCTTTTTAGACTTTATGTCCCTGTACCAATTGGGCTCAAGTGACTGTAGACCTATGCATTCTGTGCATGTATTTGATATATAATATTCTTCTATGTTTTCACCAAGGTCTTCTACTTTGTTTGCTTTAGGAAGAACTTGGAGCGCGTTGTTTACTAAAGGAGGCATCTCACCACGCTTTCGCACTTCTGAAATATATGGCACATTGTCTTGATATGGTATAAATGTAATTCCTTGTTCATGTATAATTGTAGTTTGCAATGAATGTTGCAAGAATCTTAAACATATTATCATGTCATCATTTATCATGGATAAGTCTCTTATTGTAATTTCATCTATTATATATCTTGTTCCATTTATATACATCTCAAGATTATAAGCCAACTGGTTATGGATCTTTTTTATCCCTGACATGTCTGTAGATATTTCTGCTTTATTATCCTCTATTGTGTGAACTATTTCTGGGCATCTTACAAAGTACTTGTCATGGATAATATTTTTTGTACATCCAGTATCTACCAAAGCTAATATTTTATAGGTAATATTTGATGTTAGTTTTAATTTTATAGGTATTCTTATCCCCCAATATATCTTTAAAGGGTAACTTGACTATGTATTTATTCCCAAAACTAGTTATAGCATCTTTTAGTTGGATCATTTTAGTTCCTTTGCTTTCTTTTAGAAGTACCGTTTGTTCTTTGTACTCTGTATTTTCTATGATATTTTCTTCTTGCAATGTCTTAGAGGCCATTTGGTTTTTAAGCTCTTCTATCTCTACTTCTAATTTATTTAGCCTATTTTCTAATGTTCTCACCCTACTGGATAATATCCTCTCTTCTAGCTCTAATTCTATCTCCTTTCTCCATTTTTGACTTCTTGTCTTTAAGCACTCAGAACATGCCTGTTTTAGGCATAGACTGCAGGTAGCTCTGTTTTCTTGGCTTGGGTAATATATACAAAAAGCACATTTTATATTATAATCTCCCTTTCCTTTAATCCAATCATGTTCACATTTTACCTGGTCCATCATTTCTACTTTCAGTCCGGCTAATTCATCTATTAAATCTATTTCATCATCGCTTGATTCATTTTCATCTTCATTATTCTCAATCTCCTCTGTCTCTATTATTGAGTATATTGATTAATCATCCTTTATTTCATCATCACATACTAATATGTTTTCGTTTACACTATCAATTATTAAGACTCTCTCTTGCTCCTCATACTTGCTAGAATATCTTTTTTGATCCTTATTAGGGCAAGTCTTGCTTAAATGGTCTGGTGAGTTGCATATGAAATACCTACAAGTTTTATCATAATTTTTCCTAGGATTATGACGTCTTACGTTTCTTTTATGTAGATATGGGGCCTTATTATTTGACTTTCGTAGGAAGTATTTCTTCTTTGTCTTAAATTTATTATATCCTTTATTTTGTGGCTTATAATATTTTCTACTCTTAGGTCTATCTTCTCCATATGTTAAGGGTATTTAGACTATTTTGTTACAAAAATTGTAATCAGCATATTTCATAGACCTTTGAGCTTGTATATTCGTACATATTTTTCTTAACTGCTTAAATACAAACGTTATAGCTTGAGATATGTTCATTACTGCTCCTTCAGTTTCTTTTTTATATTCATCAAATATCATACTCCCTAAAGGATCAGGTAATTTATTAAAATACCGCTCAACTACTCCTTTATTATAACCTTGCTTGGATATAGTTGCATTATATAAATAGTGCTGTGAAAATTCTTTTATACCTTTCCAACTTGTCAATGTTAGTTTTTCTATTTCTCTAAGCCTCTCATTCTGTAAGGTAATATATCCTAACTCCAGGTCTTCTGCTATGATAATATTTGAAATTATATTTGCAAAATTGTTTGGGTTACTTCCTGCCCTTTTTAATTCTTCATAGAGACTATGGTTCTTTTCTTGCTCCCATAAGACATTTACAGATTCACCTAGAAACGTTTCTAGATATGTAATCATATCTTCAACTTTATTTTCTATATTATGTTGATTCTGTATATATCTTTGGACTATTAGGCCTTTCCATATACTTATGATATTTGGCCAGTCTATAGGATCGTGTGCAGCTAAGTTTAGTATTGCACCATCACTTTTATGATTTTGGAATTTTATGGCTCTTTCAAAATCTCTCCTTTTAGATCCCATATATCTAAATTGTCCAGGGATATAATGGTATGGATATTCTTCTCTTTCAGGAGGCCATCTTCCTGCTACTCTAGATGGTCTCTCCATTTCTCCTTCATTTTTTACCGAACTTTCTCCATACCTTCTTTTCTTTCCTCCTCCAATATCTACTTCCATTGCATTGTCTAAGTTGTGCAGTCCTACCTCATCTAAGGAGTCTATAAAATCATAATATTGTTCTGCATTATCTATACTTTCTTCTCTATTGTATTCTCCATTCATTAATTCTTCTTCTTCTCTATAACTCTGTAATAATAATTCTTCATTCAATTTCCACTGCTCTTCTTCACTTATTTGCTCTCTTTTTTGATATCTTTAGTTTGTACTAGCTCCCTTTGAGTTTCACTTGGTTGTTTGATTTTGTCCTTTTGAGTTCCTGAACTACTTATGGCTAGATTTTTATCCTTTTTTAGTCTTCGCAGTCTAAATAATTCTCTATGAAAATAATTTTATTTATCTCTTAATATAGGCCATTCACCAATCATAGTGTTGTTATATTCTTCAGTTATAATTTTTAGCTTGTCCTCATAGTATTTTATTTCGCTGTCTAAGTCTAGTTTTTCCATAAATTCTGATACACTATGTCTTCTGTTATCTTCAACGGTTTGTTCGGACATGGTAGACTCTAGATCATCTAAGGCTCTAGATTTATAGTTTATGAATCTAATACTAGTATCTCCTTTACTATTTTGATAACTTATATAATCTTCGAGTTGTTTCAAAGCCTTCTCTTCTATTAAATTACTAATATTCCATTCCTCTCCTGCCTTTTCTTCCGCACTGATTTTCAAAGGGCTCATGAACTTTATTCCTTTAGATTACATACTTTCAATTACATCATTCACATTCAGTTTATATTTTGTTCTACTCTTGTTGGTTAATCGGCCTATAAATTCTATACTTACTAATAGATTTGTTCCCTTAAATTCTTCGTAACCTTTGGTTTGGAAACCAAAACTCATTTTTTTCTATAAATTCTTTTATGGGCATAATCAGATCTAGAGCAATATAAGTTATTAGGTTATTTTCATTCATATCTCCTTCCAAGAAACCTAGTGCTGCTTTATTCACTGAATCCCATCTTTTATCTAATAAAGTTACAAGGACTTTTGTCCCTAACTTCTTCCTTGTCATTCCTTTAATTCCTATAATGTACATATCTTGGTGTATGTATTTATATCTTGATTGCTTTAACCCATTTTCAAATTGTTTGCTTACAATTCTTAGTTCTACCGGCTGTGTTAATACACTTAATTCTACTTCTCTAGATAGCCTATACAATCCAGTCTTACTTTCAAACATTCCCATATGATATATTTGCTGGGGTTTTATTCTTCTTAAAGTATCTTTTTGATACCTTTCAAGATCCCTTTTCAGATCTATAATTTCTTCTAAATTATCAATATCTTCACTTTTCCCCTTTAACCTATCCATTAAGGTCAGTGGCCTAGTATCTGTGTTTACTAGCTGAAGAGGTCTAGTATCTGTAGTTGCTAAGTGGAATGACCGACTTCTCCTAACGAGGCTTTTAGATACGTCCATTTTTCTGAGTTTATGGCTTTAGTGGATGCAACTATTCCGGATGAGGCTAATATTATCTCTTTATGGCTTTCTTCAGTGTCTAATTTATTCAAGATTTGGACTAACAATTGTAGGATAGTATTGTTTTGTCTAATAATACCTTAGAATCTTCTTTGGGTGACTCGTAATCAGAAAACCCAACAGGTTGTGCCAGATATTTTTCTGTTTCTTTCAGTGCTTTATTGTATTCTGACATGTAATTAAGAAAAAACCAATGTTTTGATTTCCTCTACCAATTTCTTTATTGTGAAAACTTCTAGATCTAAGTCTTTTAGATTTCCTGATGTTCTAATGCACTCCCTTTTAACAGGAGTTTTATCTAATACCTCAAGCTTCTTATTTATTGATGTGACTTCTTCTTTAATGTAATCACTATTTAGTCTACCTTTATTTTGTTGTACCTTACTTTCTTCCAGAAATTGTAAGGCAAGATTTATATTATTCTGTAAGAGGTAATATTGTTCCGTTAACTGCTTATGCTCTTTATATAATCTTTCTAATTTTAATTCCAAATCTTCCTGTCTTTTTCCCCAAGATATATAAAAATTATGTAATAAATCAACAAGCAAATTTAACTGGCTATGAGAAGTATGCCAGCTATGTTCTTCAGAGGGATTTATTCTACACCTTATATATATGTTCTATCTATGGTTATTTCATTGTTGACCTAAACTGGTTTTCCAAGCGCCACGTTTTGGTCTAAATTAGTTTATGATATTTTGCTCAACTTACCAACATATCTTTTCTTCATCTAGTCTTCATCCTTTCTTACAAGTAATCGCTATGCTTGCCTCGTGTATGAGCACCACTGGCTTGCAATGCGTTTGCAAGTATCTTCTGTTCCGGTTTCACCAGATCACATCTCATTTTTGGATTAACCAAACCACTTGATATTATGGTCCTGTTCTTTGCGGCTTCTAAAAGCCGCTTTTGGCTTTTGCTACAGTAACTAACTTTTAAACGGAGTATTTTTTTAAGATGAGGTCTATAAGTTAATTGTAGTACACGTTAAAAAACTAATATCTGTACCATCAAAAATCGCAAGCGAGTATCTCTCTTTCCGCAATCTCTGTCGTAAACAGCCAAAAAGTCATCAGCCGCAGCCAAAATCCATCAGCCGCAGCCAAAAAGAACAGGCCCATAACACGTCGTTCGAATTTTTTTTCAACATTTTTCATCTTGTGCCATGCTTGAGTTCAACATTTTCTACCAATCTCTATAATAATTGTTACTTGTATTTAGTTGTCTTCTATTGTATGGATCGACATGGACATGTATTTCCGTTGTATGTACTCAGATTATATATTGTAATTTGTGAGTTGGATTGTATTATTCTGTAAAATATAATGGCATTTCTGAATGTATTTACTTAGTCAATGTTATTTATGTTTCGATTTGGTCTGTTGTACATTTAAGGAATTAATGGTCTTACAGTTTTATTCATTCATTTGTTTAATTAATCTCGTTTAAATCTCTAAGTCATCGGTTAAAGTTAATTAAGAATATAGGGTGTTTTACGAAAGCTGGGCAAAACTTTGTACAATTATTACGCACGACGAATCAATACAGACAACAAAATTACATACTCAAACTAACACAAAATCACATATACGAAAGCATAATTAGTTACACATCTTCCTGCACGTATTTGGGACAGTAGAAGAGTTGTAACCACACTGTACGTGTACAGTACACAGATGACACCGGACTTGCATCAGTTTCGTATTATTCCGATCTCCGAGGCACAGTTGCTGACGTAACACCACATCAACGCAAAGCGATTGCAGTATTAGTAGTAAACGGACTGACGATAATCACATGATGGAGCATCCGGAGCGTTTGTCCTCGATGACGAGCACCCACCACCGCGGGCCGCAGGCGGGCAGCGGCCTCGGCGGACACCACGGCGGCCAGGTCGGTGGGCACTTGGGCGGCTTGCCGCAGCCGCAGTCTTCGTGCTTTGAACAGTCGCACGGCGGCGAAGGCGGTTTGCACTTGCACTGCTCCGGCGGCGGCGGCGGCGGAGGCTTGGGGCAGCAGTGGCACTGCTGCGGATCTTGGCTTTGCAGCGGCAGCATTCCAGGTTTACCGAGATGACCAATATAGGCATCTGCAAACAAAAAAACGTATAGATAAACAAATTGGACCGATCATCTTGACTTTACTCCTAAAAAATTAAAAGGAAATTTATTACCGACTGTTTCCTACATCGGTCGATTCTGAATTTTTGAGCTGTATAGTAACGAGCTAATCGTTCTTTGAAGCTATGAAAAACTAAAGGTCAATGTTGGTCAGCACAAGGATTAGTCAAGAAGTACAGCAAGAATTAAATCAAGGAAAAAACCAATGAATTCAGCTCACCTTTCAATTCTGATTGAATGCTGCCGATGAGTAGAGGAGAGGCAGGGGAGAGAGAAGAAATGGAGGGGATGGAGCAGAGGTGTGAGAACCTTGCGTTTCCTATGTTTTGGATATCCCGGAGCCTGCCAAAAATGCCCCATGCTGCGTGTGATGCTGCGTTTGGTCCGTCGGATCGCATCTCGAGGGTTCATGTTTCAAGATGGGTTCTGAAACCTACAGGAAGGGATGGAGAATGATTACTTGTGTAAAGGACAGTTTGGTCCTTCTCACGCCTTGTCCTATTCCATTTTGCTTGATTTTCTCGTGTTCTTATCTTCCTCTCAGAAGTTCATTTCGAACATGAATTTCTCTTGAGAACTTTGCGCAAGCTGCTCTGTCTGCGGAAACTTCCTAAAACCAGCCTACACATGTAGGAATTGCACTACGGACTTCCTTTCTCAAAAGTGTTTTGCGGAATTTTTTTCCTTCAGTATATGCCGGTGCATTTAGAAATATTTACATTTCATTATTATTAGTTTATCCTGAGCTAGGTTGGATCATCACTACACTCTGCTTTGCTTTGCGAAACTTGCATCGGTGGCACTAGTTGATGTACTTGCAAAAGTTGTATAAGGTGTTACAGGTTCTGCCAACATGATGTCCATCCAACAACATTGTTCCCTTCTTCCTTTAGTTCTCCAAGGAAAGAAGCGTTGTTTTGCCTAGGAAACAAAGCGTATCTAATCTCTTTTTTAGCACTAAAAAAAGCATTCTTCTGAATCATGCTCCAAACTGTTCTCCAAATATTATAGGTACGGCTGTTCACAGAATCAATGAGAGAAAGGTCTAGGCATCGACAGTGTAGGTGATTTATGGCCTCCAAGATAAGAGATAAGCCCTTAAAAGACTGCATCTAACTACAAGACAGAGCAGCCTCCAAACAGAGTTAGCTCCAAGGCTAGAGACAGGCTCCAACTAACAAAAAAATTGCATAGCCCACCTGCCAGTTGGGAGGATAACAATTGGAGTAGGGACCGGGATAGATGACATTTGGAGTAGGGAATTTTTATACTTCTTTAATTATAGTTGTGGGTTTTATCTTGAAAGTAGTAGAAGCCTTTATACACTATAGAAAATTATGCTAAGTTTAGAGGCTGATCGTGGGTCCCAGTTTAGAGATTCTTTGGCCTCTAAACACTGTACACACACTCAAACAAGTGAAAGTAGTATGCCCGTATAAAGAGCACTCTGATACAAGAAAGGAGGCAACACTAACACCAATCACAACTTGGATTCCTAGGTGCCTTTTGAAACGCAGAAATTTTATAAGAATTCTATATGAAAAGAGTTTAATTTATACAGGAACTAGGAATATATCCGCGTCCCAAAGGGCCTTACATCAACAGCAGTTGAACTGTAACTATTTAGGCGCCAGCACAGCAAAGCACACTACATGTTCTTAGGTCCTCTGCTATTTAGTAGTGGTATAAGGGAATAAATCTTATCGTGCTTTGAATTTTGGAGTGTTTATTTGGGTTTTTAAAGCTTAAGTTTCTAGCTTTTCTGATATTATAGCAGTTTTTTCACTATAACTGTTGGTAATTTTTTCAGCATAGTTAACTTTAAAAAATTAAAAAAAAGGTTATATCATCACAGTCAATATAAAAAATAAAGAAAAAAAGAAAATATAAAAACCCTTTAAAAAGCTAAAAAAAAAAAAGACTAAATTAAGAAGTAAAAAGCTAAAACTTTAAGCCGAAATGAGCACCTCTACGCGCTCAATTGTAATTTTCTAAATCTGACAACCGTTAAAGAGTATTCAGCAACACACTATTTATATAGCAAGCACTCAATTATTCCATAGAAAAACATTGCTCCAAATTCACGAAGTCCATGATGATATTACGGAGAAAGCAAGGACGACTACTAACAGGGAACGAAGATGCAGACAACTACGCCAATCACAACTTGGATATCTGGGCCATACTTACACATCAGGAACAGTGAAAGACAACGAGCACAGTAACTAGCTAGATGACACATTGGACATGCATCTCCTTCGATATTTCCATCATCACTTGATTTTTATTCGCAGCAGCTCAACAACGTACACATCACTGCCGTACACGTAATTAGACAGACATCATATCAATACTATACCGTCGATCTGACGTACTCGGCTCGATCAAGAACTGATCGACCTGAGAAGAAACTAATCAGCCGGCATGCACGCAAGTACGTACGGTGCAACAGCGGCGGTTTAGTTATTGCTTTGATTTTGCAGTTACATGACGGCGCAGGCAGGCGGGCTCTCCTCGCAGACGACCATCGGCCCGAACGGCATGGGGCACGGCGGGTAGGGGCCGCAGTGGCCGCACGACGGCCACGTCGGGCATCCACACATGCGCGGTTTAGAGTGGCATGTGCAGTATGGAGGGGGGCAGCCGCACGGCAGGCACTGCGGGTACGGGCACGGGCATGGCGGCAGCTTGCATGGATCCGGCTTCTTCTCATCCTTCTTCTCCTCGGTCTTCTTCTCGGGCTTTTTGGGGTGGCACGTGCAGCACGGAGGGGGGCAGCCGCACGGCAGACACGTCGGGGGGCACTGCGGGTATGGGTACGGGTACGGGTATGGCAATGGCACCAGTATCTTGCACGGGTCTGGCTTGGGCTCGGGCTTCTTTTCGGGCTTTTTCTCCTCGGGCTTGGGCTTCTCTGGTGGTTTGCAGTAGCACATGCAGTGCGGAGGGGGGCAGCCGCACAGCAGACACGTCGGGGGGCACGGCTTGGGCTCGGGCTTGCACGGTGGTGGTTTGACGCGGCACGTGCAGTACGGAGGGGGGCAGCCGCACGGCAGACATGTAGAGGGGCACGGCGGGCAGCACGGGCATGGCAGCTTGCATGGTTCCGGCTTCTTCGGCTCCTCGGGCTTCTTCGGCTCGGGTTTGGCGACCTCGATGTTCTTGATGTACTTGCAGGCCTTGCACCAGAGCTTGCAGTAGAGCATCTCGGCGCTGAACGGCCCCTCCACGATCACCTTGTCCTTCTCGTACGTGATCTTGTCGATGACGAACTCACCTCGCTCTGCACTCGAATGCACCCAAAAGTTGCGGCCATGAGGAAAGAAACGGAGCAGAAGATGAGCTACGGTAGTAGTACCTTGGAAGCAGCAGAGGATCTTCTGGATCTTGGTGATGCAGCGGCAGCATTGCGTGTCCACCGTGATGATCAACTTCGGCATCGATCTGCACACAAGCATATATGCACATATTGTAGCACGAACAAATCTGATCAAACCGCAATCAACAACACGAACGCATGCATGTGGATGTTTTAGCACTACATAATTAACATCCCTCCTCTATAGATCGATCATGCATGTTGCATGACCGATCATCCTCATCTAAACCAACAAAAGTGCTAGCTTGACCATGCATCATGCCCATGCAAGTTCCTGCGTTTTCTTTCTCTCGCCTTTGGATACATAAAACCAGAGAACAAGGGCAGAGAGCAGGAGCGATCAGTACCCTTGCAATTCAGAAGCAGCGCAGGTGCTGAGCAGGCAGGGCAAGGGAGCAAGATAAAGCGGAGGCCTGCACTAGCTGATCGGACAGGCGAGTGTTATATGATCGTCGTTTAACCATGACGCGCCAGGGCAGAGCAGAGACAGCCTGCCAACATTTGGTGCCGGGTTAACTCCTGGACGGTTCGGGCCTTGAGTGCCGTTTGAAATTGACCAGGTGCGGTACTGCTCAACGCGAGAGAGATGGCGAGCGATCGCCGGAATTTGGTGCCGGATCACATCCCAGCGGTTGGGCTGCTCTGCTCGGAGCTAGCTAGCTATAGCTACGACGTCAAAGAGTGGAAATGGACGCGCAGGGAGTCCGGCAACGGCCAGGACGTTTACGGCTTGGTCAGTGCTCGTAGCTAGCCTAGCCCTCCCGATAGCTTCGTTGCTTGCTCTTTTCTCTCGCCTGGTCCTTCTTTGCGCGCGCTTTCTCCGAGAAGTCTTAGGGTGCAAGCTAACTAGAGGCCGTACGACCGCTGGTGCTTCCGTCCAAGGAGGAAGAAGACGTTTGCATGCGTGGTTGGTGCGTCGTCCTGTAACATGACCGCTTTGTGCGTGCTTATCTGTTGGCACAACACAATCGCTTCTATTAATTTAATGGCCTCCGACTGTGAGGGTGATTGGATCGGTAATTATTTTCAGCACTACAGTGACGTACCATGGGAAACATGCTTGACGTTAGCGCTAATCATCAGCTTGCAGTACTG
Organism: Melocanna baccifera; assembly: GCA_036346265.1. Taxonomy (NCBI): domain Eukaryota; kingdom Viridiplantae; phylum Streptophyta; class Magnoliopsida; order Poales; family Poaceae; genus Melocanna; species Melocanna baccifera. The sequence goes on from CM070687.1 coordinate 15,598,918, forward strand.
TTATTTAGTATTTATTGTCTTTAGTTGGCCGGGCCGGTTTACCAGTGGTCTTGCGTACGATTGATATCGGCTCGTCTAATCGAATTTTTTTAGTACAACTTGCGTGAGACGATATATGGTCCGCTCAATCCAACTTGTTTTCAGTTTCAGCTTTTTTTTACTATTCAGTAATTTATTTTTTTCTAAATTTTTTAGATTTTTTTGGTTTTTTGTATTTTTTTTCCTGTGTTCCTTTGTATTGTCCGTGATGGGCTAACATATTTTTTCTATTTTTACATTTTTAAATTTAATTATACCCAAAAAGCTAAATCAGCTACAGTAAAAAAAGCCAGCTACAGTGAAATTTCAGCTAAAACCAGAAACCATCGCTAAAACGAACAATTAATTAATCAGATTATATCCATTATAGATTTGTGGTTGTACTATTTTATATTAAGATGTTATCACAAAATTCAGTTCTTATGATTTTTTGGACAATTCTATCACAAACCATACTCTTGTGCTCTATCCGTACTAGCACCCTTTACCACCCGTCCAGATATTTAAGTAAGTTTAGAGTTTTAGGGATCAAAATATCCTTTCACTCCAAATACCAGTTGTTGTTGATACAAGATCGAGCAGTACAATTATATCACCCCCAGTCGGATTCAACATCGCCAAGGATATGAAAAGACTCAACAAGAATCACATACGGCAGAGGGACTCAACGAGAATCATATATGAATAACCTGGTGTATTCAATGTGGGAGTTTAGAGTTATAAATGACCTCCTCCCTATTTAAAAGGGGGTCATATTTATAGAGTGAGATAAGGAGGCCAATGAAGTTACAAGTTTACCCTTGGGACCTAGCTTACTCATAAAGGTAGTTTCGTCCTTCACGCCACATGGGTCCCATTGTGTCTGACGGACTCCAGGGGCCGACTTGCGGACCTCGCTCAGGGTTTCTTCTAGACCCCGCCCGAGGTTGGTTTCTAGATTTCGTCTTTAGTTGGCTCCGAGACCTCGTCCGGGTTGGTCCGCGGACGAGTCGTCTGGGGTTGGTCCACAGAGAGTCATCCGAGGTTGGTCCGTGGATGAGTCGTCTAGGGTTGGTCCATAGAGAGTCGTCCGGGGTTGGTCCGCGGATCTCGTCCGAGATGGATTCCCTGATGTATGACGCCACACTGAAGTTACCATGGGCCCGAGGTTATGTGGGAACCCTCTCTCAATAGTAGTCTCTCGCTGATCCAGGTGGTCGTCAACCATCCATCCAGGCCGACGCACTAACTTGCAAAAGGGGTCGACGTGCAGCCTCGGGTCAACAATTCCACCGGTAGCCTGCAATGCATTCTGACAACACGTTAAAATCTTAGGGATTTTAAAATATCGTGGCATCAGGTCTCAAAGGATTTTGAAGTTGCCCGATTTTACTTGGTTTTGGCCTAATTTTGGAGGTTCTTGATCTCAAGGTGTTTGTTTCGAATCTTTGGGAATTCTTGCTTAATGTGACCTATGGGAATACATTTAAAATCATCTTAGCCATTATTTACCCACGAAAAAGTCATATCTTGAGTTTTCAATTTTTGCCTGATTTTGGTGTAATTTTGCTTATTCCTAATAAAGGTTTGAATTTTGTCAAGTATTTAATTGAGCCTTAGATGGAATAGGTTCTTGAGGACCTAAGCACGATGTGTGCAATGTTTTATCTTATTTGGCTATGAATTTTTATAATTGCAATAGAAGTGATTTGGATTAGGGTTGATTTTCTGTTCTAAGAATAGAGGTGTGGTCATACCGCTTCTTGGCCTGGTCATACCGCTATTTTGCCATCGGTCAGACCGCTAAGGCACCGCTAGCCAAACCGCTGTGTAGCCACCGGTCAGATTGCAACTTGTAGCCGGTCATACCGCTCTGGTATTGAAGTTCTTCTCTTTGGTTCTTGACGTTGTTGCTTTGGTCTAAGTTTTCAATCTTGATCTTCATACTGCTGTAGCTATTGGAGTTAAGATGTTGAGAATACTTAGGGAAAAATTTTGTGAGGTGTCATTTACCTCCCCTCTATTGCCACGTGGTCTTACATTAGCGCAGTTCAGTTTGGCTTTTGGTTAAAAAAATAGCTTAGTGCTTTAAGCCCTTCCTCTATTTTTATCTTGGCTTCACCAATTATGCATGCTACAGGTACACTTCCGTTGCCCCGGCTAAGACTGTAAAAAAAAAAGCTTGAAGCTCACAAGCTGCTCGAGCTCGGCTCACTCTAGGCTCTTATTTGAGCTCATCTCGAACTCTAAACGAGCCAAACTCGAACTTGATCTCGAAATCGCGAGCTTCAACGAGCAAAGCTCAAATAGCTCATTATGGCTCGATTCGAACTTGAATGTTAATGGATGTTAACTCATACTGAGCTTATTCGAGCCAAGTTCGAGCTCGAATTTTTCTTATTATTGAAAATTATTACATGTTAAATTTTTTTGACTGCTATCGAGTTTACTCAACTAAGCTCGCACCTACTCGAATTTGGGCCGAGCCGAGCTTGAGCATAGGTCTAAGCTCGAATTTCAACTTAGACTCACTCGAGTTTAACTTGAGCTTCTACCGAACTTGAGTTTAGAAGGTCATACTCGCTCGAGCACCGTTTATTTACAGCCCTAGCCTTAGCCCCGGCCGCGCCGCACCCCGTCTCTCCTAGCGAGCTTAGATGACTCTTGGCCACGGACTCTTCGGTCCCAATGTGTACGTGCTCTAGCTAGTAGCATGTATGCAATTATGCATGTTTAGTCTGTCGTATTGTTGAGATGTCCACGTATTTTGCAGCCTCCTTTTCACGTCGCGACTGCGCTGTTCGACCCGAGTCAACATGCACAAGTATTCGCTGAAGAGTACACAATCGTACTTCGTTTCGAGTCCAACGGTTCCTTTCCTAGCTACTTAATTTGACCAAGCAACCATGTATGAGTTCCCTTAAGTTCAACCAAGAAAAAAAGCAAAGGCTTGTTTGCCAGACCCCTACTTACCCGGAAAAAAAAAGCAGGATTATTGAGCCTAATCAGAGATAATAAGCTGGCACACACTCGATTGGACATTGGACGAATCATTGACGCGCGCGCGCGCCCGCACTGACCGCGAATGGCTGGATAATTGATGGCAATGGTAAACTAAAACTAGAGCAGTGCTCCACCGAGAGACTTAATTAAGCCCACTCCCCCTAATCCTCAGCCTCCGGAGGCAGGAGGTGTTTTAGGTGGGGAAGCGAGGGAGACCTCTGGAAGAAAGGCGTAGACTTCCCTTGCCGATCACTAGACTTGCCTTGTCTCTTCTTCAGATTCTTCTCCTGCAGTACTACTCAGTACCACTGCATCCGCGAGTGGTATTGCTCAACTCTCCGCCTCCACATCCCGCTCTAGCTTGGGCACTCCTACTACGGCCACTGCTGATGCTGGTTAGAACTGTTGAAGAACCGTCGCTAGCGAGTTCAGTTCGATTAATTTCTTTTATGCAAAAAGATGGATCAAATAGAATAGTATAAACAATAAATTAAATACAGAGAGATAAGAGGTGGACTACTTTCTTTATTACTTTCTTTTTTTACATACACTTCACAATGATTTCTTTTATGAAGTACCTTAATTTTATCCATCTTTTGTAATTCATGAGTATAAAAGAATTTAAGGTTGATATGCTTTGTCAGATAACTCTTCATGTAATCCATCTGTACTTGTACAATACAAGCTGCATTATCTTCATAGATAATTATGTGAGCTTGCACGATGTTCAGTCCACATGACTGCTGGATATGGTGAATAATCCGTCAAGTCGATACAAGACTTTGCTTAAACGATTTTCATAAAATTGCAGTTCTACCACACAGAAATGCATAGTATGTTTGTGATCCAGTGGTATGCAGGTCTGACAGGTACCTAGCATCTGCATAAACAGTCATATTTTGATCTTAATTCTTTCTGTAGAATAATCTAAGATCTTTGCTTCCTTGAAGGTATCGGAATATGTCCTATAGTTTACAGCAAATACAATATTTGGTCTAATGTAGTTTGCTAAATACATAAGTGCTCCTATTACACTTAAGTATGGGAATTTTGGTTCCTAGACTTTCTCCCCCTCTTCTCTAGGTCTGTACGAATCCTTGTAGTAGAGTTTCTTACCGTACTCTTCTTGAGCACGAATGTTTTTGAAATTTGAGAGAGTTCTAGTTGATTCTGGATACAACAAGGCTTCTTTAATAACCAAAGTTGTGCCCATCGGGAGTATAACTATAGCTACGATCATGAAAAAGCATTGTAGCTATGATCATCGAAAAGTACTATAGCTACGATAATGGAAAAGTATTGTAGCTACGACCATGTGCTCCCTGATTCCGGCGTCTTCGACTCGAGGTCTTCGACTGCTCAGTGTTCAAAGTCTTCGATCGCACCGCTTGAATCCTAAGCAATACCACTCGAGGCTTTGATACAGCTTGAACGCCGTCCGATCCTCCAATGCCACTCGAACACCACTCGATACTTCTATGGCATTTGAACATCATATGATACTCCGATGGCACTCGAATGTCGTCCGATCCTCCGATGCCACTCGAACGCCGTCTGATCCTCCAATGACACTCGAACGCTGTCCGATCCTCCGATGGCACTCGAACGCTGTCCGATCCTCCGATGGCACTCGAACGTTGTCCGATCCTCTATCCTCGATGCCACTCGAACGCCACCCGATGTTGCAATGCCACTCAAACGTCATCCGATACGCCAATGCTACTCGAATGCCATCCTATACCATTTGGACCCGATCGAAACCACACGGAGCTGATCAAACCACTTGGACTAGATCAAAACCACTCGAAGCAAACAAAAATCACTCGGAGCCAATCAAAACTACTTGGACTGGATCAAAAGCACTCGAAGCAAACCAAAACCACTCGAAGCCGATCAAAACCACTTGACTAGACTAAAACCACTCAGAGCAGACCGATTACATGCTGTAGTCGATCTGCCGTGGTTGAAATCTATTGTGGCCGAAATGCCATAGTCGAAGCTTGACATGGTCGAAATACCGTGGTCGAAGATGTCGTGGTCAAAATACCATAGTCGAAGCTTGATATGGTTGAAATTCCATGGTCGAAACCAGCTGGACAGACTGCCCAATACAAAGCGGTCGTATCGTTCAACTTGAATTTCAATTTCACAAACACGCATTGACCGAAACTTTCTCAAACACAAATTCCAAAGAAACCCAAATACCCCCAAATAATCAGTTTAGAATGTTACAACATAACATTCCCAGCTGCACCACATATAGCAGCTGTGAGCTGGCCACCGAATTGGCATATCCGCAGCTCTATAGTCTAATCTTTCTCTATGTTAACCTCTCGATCGCACACTAATCGGCCTTTCCCTCACTAGCACAGTCATGTCATTCTTAGAAGGTGTTCCGAATAGCGTTAACTTATGATTTTTTACTGAAATTAAGTTAACTTATTTAACATAATTAAATTTTTAAAAATAAAAATAAAAAATATGTTAAATCATCACGGACAATGCAAAAAAATAGAAGAAAAAACAAAAATTAAAAAAAGATGAAATTAATGAATAGTGAGAAGCGGCGCCACAGTATAGTTTATATAGGGCAGCCATCAATCAGCTAGGAGCCTAGGACGCACTGAAAGATCGCCGTGTCAGTACCTTGTACTGAGCCCGTATGTATCTGGAAACCAATCTCAACGCCGAAACTGAGCCGCAGACCCAGGAGATCCCAGCGTTCCAGGAGAAATTACATGTCAAATTTCTCCCCCCTGCACGATCATAAGCCACAAAAGCTGCAAAAGCAGAACGCGAAACGGAGCAAGAAAAACAGTAAGCTTTTGCGAGAAAGGTGCGAGCTCGTCAACCTCAGAAACAACAACGTCCGTCGATCAATTTGCGTTACGTCTTATCCGGAGTCGGTTAAAGACAAGAAAGAAGCAGTAGCTACTGTATGCGCATGCTGATTTCCCGGAGAACACAGCGATATTCAGCACCCACATGAAGTGTAGGGTCGTCGATAGCAACAGCGGATAAGTTTTTTCTGGTACCGTAGCAAACTGCGTATACTGTAGCAAACAGCATGTGACGCGGTTGCTACTGTATAAGTTACTGTAGCAAATTAAAAAATTGAATGTCGCTTTCTGTGGACGCTGAGCGATGCACATCAATGCCTTTTCTTTTGTTGCCTGCAGACCAAGAAAACCACATGCGAGGATAAAAAATGCAGCTGCTAGCTAGCCTCTCTCTCTCTCTCTCTCTCTCTCTCTCTCTCTCTCTCTCTCTCTCTCTCTCTCCTAACTCTCCGGCTGCTGTTGATGCCTCACGTGGAACACAAAATCAAGAGCCAGTGCGCTTCGTTGACCAAGATAAAGCGACGCTGACCAAGGTAACTACCAGGGCCAGTCCTGTAATTTTAGGCCCTGGGGCGAAACAACAACCTTTTATTAGTTTATTTTACTAGTAAGGTGTCCGTGCGTTGCAACGAAATACCAAATGAGTTGATGAACATTTTTCTAACTGAATAATAAATATCAATTTTTTCTTACGTCATCATATATCAAACAAAACATACATGTTCATACTCGTAAATAATTCAAGCATCATACTAATGAAGTATGATAGAACAAGCACAACATACAACAATATATACAAAAATAATGTAAATAATATTTTTCTATAATATTCTTAATATATAAATAACTGTCAGACTGTCTTGGAGAATAACAAACCAAGAGGATGATATTAATGAAGTAGGGAGGAGAGGAGGGGCGGAGAGGGGGGTAGGAGGCGGCGGTGCGGGGGACTGAGAGGGGGAGACGGCGGCGCAGGGGGTTGGGGGAGTAGGGGAGGAGGCACCCAGGGGGGAGGGGGCGGCGGTGGCACAGGCTAGGGAGGATGCGTCGGCACGGAGGTGGCGGAGGAACGCGGGCGTGGAGGATGAAGGCCGCGAGCGGTGCGTGGGGTGCGTCAGCACAAGTGGGGATGAGGAAGGCTGTGCCGTGGGGGAGGACGAGATCGATCGGGCGGCGTTCTCGAGGCTACTGCGGAAGGTGTCTTGCGCGGAGGCGAAGGTGTACTCCAAGATGTCCTATCTCTGCAACTTTGCCTACATGGTGTCCTGGATCAAGGTAGAAACCCGAGAAACGCGAATTTCTTTGTTGGATCGCATTTTAATATTTAGTCTTTGTCGGTTTTATGATCTGTTTGGGTTCATTTCTTGGTAAATTTCGCTTATCACGGTTTAATTGTGTGAAAAAGTTTTGCTTTTGATTTCGAGAATCACCTTTCTTTTTTTACCTTGTTTCAGAATATTTGCGTTTGATTTGGTTTAATTTTGTTAGTAATTTGATATTTTTCGTTGATGAATCCATTATTTCGCAGTTTAATTTCGGCCGAATTGCCATTTCAGTGTTAGACGAAACCCTTTGATTCGCGTAATTTCTGTCTCTACTTTGTGGTGCTGACATTCAATTATTAGGTGTATTTCTTATTTATGTTTTATTTTATCCGGTGATTCATTAATCCGTGATTGGAAATTTGGATATGGTCTTGTTAAAAAAGAGAGACGAAATTCGGGTATGGTCATAACATTCCAAATTGCACACCTGTCTTTCACATTCATGTAGCTAGCATCCCCTACCTGATTCTCGTAATCTCATGTTTACTGCTTTTCCTTGTCAGCCAAAGTATCTCCAAAAGTACAATTTGCGCTTGTGACGCCATCCGCTCAAGAGAAGGCAAAAGATCCAAACCCCGATCGTAAGCAAGCGAAAGCCCCATGATGAGGAGAACATGACTACAGGCACGGTCGTCAGACCTTGTAATGATCAAGAAACAATGTGTGTAGCTAATGCTCAACCAGAGTGCAAGAAGGAGAAAGAAAGTGGCCAGGGAATAAATCCATTTGCCGCTTATCATGTTGCTGCATCTGCTGCCTCCTATCTACAATCTCGAGCCATGGGAGTCCTTCCCTTCCATTCTGCGAATGAATGTAAGAGCGATCCAACTATCAAGGCCATAGTGAATGGTTAGCATGCTGAATGTCTTACTATTGATGAGGCTTCATTTGTGGCCACAACAAACTCAGTGACCTCAATGGTTGCTGCAAAGGAGGAGACAAAGCAAGCTGTTGCAGATGACCTGAACTCTTCAAGATCCTGCCCTTGTGAATGGTTCATTTGTGATGACAATCAAACTTACTGAATCTATGAAATAACAAAATGCCTTCACAATTTCAGAAATTACCCTTCTACGGCCTTCAACGAATCTGCAACATAAAGCTACCAAGAGCCAAGAGGTTCTTTCAGACAACTTTCCCATCCAATCGCCTGAGACATCAGCAGATTTGTCAGAAGATAATGGCAGCCAACGATTGAATTTATGAATGAAGTAATCCACTGTGTCCTTCAGTGTGTTGCCTACTGCACATGCACTTCATTTTGGGTGCTATATCAAGAACTTATTATAGTAATTATCAACTTTATTAAGCCATACTAACTGTCAACTAAGATTCTCCTGCAACATATTTGAAATGAGCCTGAGCTAACCATGTTATTGTTTGAGTTGATTTACTCCTGTGATTGTGCTCGGTTAAGGTTTTTTTACTACACTATATTGAGTCATGTCCACATTATGCATCAACATTGTGTTCAATCTGGCCTTTTGTCTACTCTTTCTCATGGACTTTAATAGTGCAATTTATGTTTGTGCTGCTCCATTTGCTTCTGACTGCATATTTGGATTAGAATTTCCACAGTTGTTACCTCACAATCACTGTCCTTCAGCTCTGCAGTGGCTTCTAGCCTCAATTTGGTTAGCTAATATTTAGTGGTTTTAGATTTCTCATGTAGCCATCTGACCTGAGAGTGACAGTTTCAGATGTTTTCTATAACTTTTAAAAGTTTTGCACAAGTTAACAGCGAAACAGTATTCATACTAAATATTCTCCCTGTCGCTCAAGTAAGCCAGGAATCAAGCAAACTAAGTAGCAACATGTTCCAAACTGTAAAGAAAATTAATAAAATGAATGAACCAACTATAGATCGCAATGTGAAAGTGTTACTCTATCACCAGCTCAAATATTATATGCCTATTGATTGCACTTAAAACATTAACCTACCAGAAAATAACAGATGGTTACACTCTTTGCTTTAATAAATCTTCAGAATGAAAGAAAGAGAGAAGCACAAACAGAAAATGTTTTCCCAGAAAAGTTGTAAGTGCAAAAGAAAGGAACCATTTGCCTACCGAATTCTTATTCTTGTGTTGAATTGTGAAGGCGAGAAGAGGAAAAGAGAGCACTGGGCTCACATCTCATATATCACTTTTCATCTACAATGTTTGATAATCCACCTTTCCAATTTTCATCTTCTAAATATGGGACATGCACCTATTCCCCGATCCTTTGATTTTGCATATCTTCATCATGGTTTTGTAGTATCATGTTATTACTTTTGTTATCTGTATGGTATTTATTTTTCCGTTGCAACACATTTATTTTCAATTCACCCTTCCTATTGTTAAAAAAAGATCACCCTTCCTATTACTCGTATTTATGCTTGCTTATGTGGAAAGTAAGTTTTATGACGTGTAATTTGTGGATAACAACTTGGTTCGTGAATTTCTTTACACGTGAGATATTATATGTTTCTTATGTAGGCCTTTGCAGGCAATCTACTTGCTAGCAAGAATCGCACTTGAGTTGATCCATCTAGGTATCAGAACTTTGCCAAAATATGAACTATTTTGTAGCGTATATCGGTCTAAAAGTCTTTTGCTAATCACCGCTTTCTTCTCGGCCATCACCGTGTTGTTGTTGAAGATAGTGTCATAGGGCTTTCAATGCCAAAGCTGTCTATATGAAGTGTATCGTAAACAAAAGCGGGTAATATTTTTCTCCTATGCAAGTACTTTAATAGATGCATCATTTTATTCTACATAACGATCGGTAAGAAGGGTGTTGATCTGTTTTGAATAGAAGCAAAATTTTAATGCACCCTTAAATGTGAGAAATATGCAGCCATGCAGTCGCAAGCATTCCACGTTCCAACCGATACATGTAAAATTAACAATGGGAAAGAAAATGAATTATTAATGGAAACTATGTGCAATAAGTTACCTTTGTGTATAATTCTACTGCAAAGAAGATAATCCTCTCTTTACCGCTTCACCTCAAAGAAAATAGGTGTAGTGCTACATGCACCGTGATAGACATAAAAATCAATGTAACGCCCAAATGAATAATACTCCATGCACAAGGAAATCTTGATTCGAGAGGCAGACCATTGCACATTCTAGAGGTATCAACATATCATTATCAGAAAATTATTGAAATTAAACATTTATACTAAACTAATTCAATCATTGTGAATCATGTAAAACTTATAATGGTGTAAATACTAAGATATGTCCCATTGCAAAGATGTGCTAGTTGTAAAATGCCAATGCAAAACATGATGAAGTGTATGAGAGTTAAAACGCACAAAGAGGAATGCATTACCTATCATGCGTTTTTCAGCAATTCAGTGAGTCTACTACAACTGAAAAACCTTTTTCCTAAGAAACTAAATATCAGATAAAGGGAGCTCACCAGCAGCTTTGTCCACTCTTGAACTGCATCAACACCGACATATGTCTCAAGGTCCTGTAGGAATTACAAGTCAGAATGTAATCACTACTCACCAGAGCATCCTGACAAACAAAAGGTTAACATTTAACACCGAATAAATGTGATAGAGCACTACTAAGTTCCATAAGCAACCATGATATGTTTGAGAAAGAAATAACATTTCCTGTAAGTTGTAACAATGCACATCGGTTACTCCAAAAAATGTTAACCAATTACAAGGCATATTATTCGCAATTCCCCATCAAATCCTACCCAGCAATCAGAGAACAATCATATGAATGAGTACCAAAACAACTCACAGCAAATTAAGAACTTGTACGTGCTACAAGTAGAGTGAACGGTACATCAAATTAAGTAGCTTGAGAGTTACCTTGAGGAAATCAGTTGGCCCTATCCGCGAGAGGAATTGGCCTTCAGAAACAGAAACCATCCAAGAGTCATACGAAGCACATGGAACCGATTCCCTAGCGCATCGAGGACCTGGGCCAGTTGAATGATCACATCAGCATCAAGTTCTCACCACAAATAAACAAAGGTAATATATCGTACATGCCAAAATTTAAGCGTGTGTGATATGCAGAATTAACCAAGGATCACCTGAGCTCACCGAGCCCGCGCTCCCTTGGCAAGATCTGCAGTGGCGGCAGGTCGCGATCGCGGAGATCACGCGGGGGGAGGGGGGGCAGCGACGAAACCAGGGAAACGCTGGGGAAAGGGCTGGTGGGGGGAGGAGGCGACGACGACGCGGGGTGGGGGGAGGAGAAGGCGGCGGCGGAGCGAAGGAGGAGGTGGCGGCGCTGGGTGGGGAGGAGGGGAGGAGGCGGCGGCGCGGGTGGGTGGGAGGAGGAGGCAACGGACGGAGAGGGGAGGCGCGCGCGGGGTTGGGGAGGCGGCGGCGCGAGGAGGGGAGGATGCGGCGGCGAGGGGTGGGGAGTAGGAGGCGGCGGTGCGGGAGACGGAGAAATGGTTATTTACACAGAAATAAAAAGAGCACAACAAGGGTCGCAGGGAGACGGCGGCGTGGGGTGGGAGGGAGGGGAGGAGGCGGCGGCGCGGGGTGGAGGCGGGGGGAGAGCGATGGGGCGGCAGGGGGAGAGCGAGGGGGAGGCGGATCGGGGCGGCGGGGGAGAGCGAGGGCAGCGAGGGGAGAGCGAGGGGGAGGCGGATCGGGGCGGCGGGGGGAGAGCGAGGGCGGCGCTTGGGAGGGAGGAGGAGGCGGCGGCGCGACGCGGGGTGGGGGAGGAGGCGGGGAAGAGCGAGGGGAGGCGAGGGGAGGCAGATCGGGGTGGGGGAGCGGCGCTGGGTGCAGTGTGCAGAGAGAGAGAGAGAGGGGGGAGGGGAGGAGGCGACGCGCGGGTGGGAGGGAGGGGTCACGAGATAGACGGTTTGGATTTTATCTTGTAATCAGATCGAAGAGCTGAGAGAAGAGGAGTGACGACGGGTCAACCACCAACTCCTTCTTTTATAATAGTAAAGATACAAGCTATAAATTTTTAACTGAAGAAACATTTATATATGCTATAAAATTTATAATTATATAATAAATCACAATTTGTATGTAGTTAAAAGAAAATTGAATATTTTTGAAGGAAAAACAATGCAATAGTGATTGTACGCTAATTTGTGGAATGTAATGTCACTCCGTCAAATTTTCATTACTAAAAAGATACGTGAATATGTAGAGTAAAAATAAAAGGGCATTGACATGTAAACAATGGTGTACTCCACGTAACTTATGGAAATTATGTACCTATAAAAACTCTTCAAGAAATGGTTGATTAAAAGGTGATGTAGAGTAACTCAATTGCACCCTTTAAAAACCATTGCAAAGTTCCAAATTATATTAGAAAATTGAAAAAAATTATGACTACATATCTGTGTGTATGACCTTGTATAATAACAATATGCTTGTTTAATTAACGATTCAAATGAGTAGCATGATTTACAATAATAAATAAAATATTGCACAAAAATATAGGCCCTTGTTGCCATGGGACCCTGGGCGGGCACCCCTGCAGCCGTGCCTCAGGAAAGGCCCTGATAACCACGCACGCGGATGACGTCAACCAAAGAAAAAGCGCGCTGCATCGCGCAGGCGTGCATGAGACCGCACAATGGTCGTAGCATTGGCCGAGGACGCCACACGGATTTTCTTCACGAGCGTTGGCTTGTGCGGATTGAGGACACGAAGACGACTCGCTGAACGTTGCCCTCGGATGCACCGATGAGAATGAGACGCCATAACCTTTTTATCATATCTATTTTTATTCCTTAACACGAAAATTGCATCTATCAAGCCACAGGATTAGCATCTAACTTCATCTTTAGTTATAGTCTAGGGCTTAAATCATGATTTTATCTCTAAGACAATGAGTTCTTATCCAATTTCAATAAATAAGGGACCCGAAACCCTTACATAACACATTTTTTTTTAACTTTTGTCATATGTCGTAGCCTCCAAATCGCACATATGTATTTCCAATATGCATCATCCATTTTTGATCTTCTCCAACATGCATCATCCATCTTTGATCTTCACACACCCTAACTCGAGTACGACCATCTCTTCTAGCATCCTTGACCCTCTGAACCATGACTTTGTATCAAATCATCTTCCGGTCCTCACCATAGACCATGATCCCTTTTGAGTTATTTTGCACATGTAAAGGCTAAATCAACATCTTTTTCTAGTATAAGTTCTTTTCAACTTGACCGACATGAGTCCACATATGCCACACGTCTTAAATAACATCAATAAATAATATTATCAATTTCATCAATAATATTTTAGACCTAATCACATGGTTTAACATGAAGTTATCTTACCTACCCATTACCCAACTCAACCCTATCTGAGTGGAAAGCGGAGGCGTCCAATGGCTATTCAATTGTCTCCTTGTAGGATTAGAGTCTGTATTTGTTTCAACTTGTATTTGGTACCGCTTGTGCATCCTACACCAAAATAGTGTTTTACCCCTAGATGTCTAGTCAACTGCTGCACTACAATGTATTTTGGGGAGAAACAACTAGCTCTAGGTTCGAGTGGCATTTCACCCCTAATCAGAATTCATCTGCTGATTTTTCAACATCAGTTGGTTTAGTCATGGATAGATCACCTAGGTTCGGGTCCATAAGCAGTCACAATCATCCTATGAAGACTCGCTTTCGCTACAGTTTTGGTGGGTTCTGTTGCTGGCTCATTCTTCAGTAGGCACGCGGTCAGAGATCACTATCCCCTCCCACTGCTTGGGAGCTCAGCATGGTTTCACGTTCTATTTCACTATCCACTGGGGGTTCTTTTCACCTTTCTCTCATGGTACTATTTCGCTATCGATCACCCAAGAGTATTTAGCCTTGCAAGGTGGTCTTTGCTGATTCACATGGGATTCCACATGCCCTATGCTACTCGGGTTAGAGCGTAAGCTAGTGATGCTTTTGGCTACTGGACTTTAGCTATCTAGGGTGCGGCACTCAACCGCTTCGTCTAGTAGCACAATGCTTGTATTGCTCTCCCACAACCCCATTTTCACGATTTAGGCTGCTCCCATTTCTCTCGCTGCTACTATAGGAATTGCTTTTGCTTTCTTTTCCTCTAGCTACTAAGATGTTTCAGTTTGCCAGGTTGTCTCTTGCCTACTCATGGATTTAATAGGCAGTTCAAAAGGTTGACATATTTAGGAATCTCCGGATCTATGCTTATTTTCAACTCCCCGAAGCTTTTCGTCGCTTGCTACGCCCTTGCTCGTCTCTAGGTACCTAGGTATCCACTGCAAGCCTTTCCTCTTTTGAACCTCATCATTAACGCTAAGGCTATGCCATCCTAAGGTGCTCCTAAATGGAAGGATCTTATCAATGTCCTTGAATGCGAAATCATATATCGAACTGCCGAATTGGCAAAATTTAGTGCTATCATATTATTCGCTAAGTTCACGGGCTGGAGATAAGCGGACTCGAACTGTTGACATCTGCCACAGGGTAAACCACCGCCTCTCAAGCCTCCCCAACAGGTTCTACCATAGAGGCCAATGATAGACAATAACCCCCCCAAACATAGCTTACAACTTTCATCGTACTATACTCTCCAAAGAGCAACTCTTCTCAAAATCTCAAAGCAAAAGGTGCTGAGTTGGAATCCCATTCTAAGGATTCTTGTGGTTCCAGGGAATCCAGCTATAGGAGAACTAGGAATGTTCTCCCCTTTTTCCGCCTGACTCTTTGATCTTAAACTTAAGAATATTGATTTTAAGATCGAGTGATTGCTCTTCTTTGACCCTTACTAACCAACCGAAGAGTAGACGACTAATGTGTTCCACTTATTGAACAGGGTCTATGGTTGGTTCGTGACCCCAAGATGCTGAAGGTGTCCTTAGAGTGATCTCGTAGTTCCTACAGGGTGGATACAATAGGGTCGGTCTATGGATTTTCCTTCCTTTTGTCACATTTCGCTCAGTAGGAAAGACTCTTTGCTTTGGATCTAGTTATACTCTTTGAGTATATTGACAATTCCAAAAAACTGCTCATACTACCATTATAGTATAATGACCAGCAGTTGTATATGGCCCTATCATCTAGTGATACCCCTATCGTCTAGTGGTTCAAGACATCTCTCTTTTAAGGAGGCAGCGGCTCATCATTTTGCGCTATCTTTTACAAAATTACTTGAAAACAATCTTTCTGCACTATCTATCGTAGCTATCTTATCTTAGGTTTGCTGGATGCTCTCTCATGGTGTAATTAAGCTGGATATGCTATTATATGCTACTGCTTTAGTTTAGTAATTCATTAGCTAAAGATAAGCCAAACTGGACAGCTAGTGGAACTCGAATCCTTTTATTGCGAGCGAGAGAGAGTGTCACGCTGAAGGGGTATTCAGAATAGCATTGACTTATAATTTTTTACTGTAGTTGACTTATTTTTTACTATAGCTGAGTTGACATATTTAGCATAATTAAATTTAAAAAAATTAAAAATAGAAAAAAAACATGTTAGTCTATCACAGACAATGCGAAGGAATATAAAAAAAAATCAAAAACCCAAAAAAACAAAATTAATAAATAGTGAAAAAAAACAAAAATCATAAACTAAATTGAACGTGCCTAAATCTTTTTACCTACGAGAAGAGGCTTCATGCTTCCAACGAATGTGGGTACAAGTGAACACCATACCAACACGACATAGCAATGGGGCCATGGCATATATACGAGGTGTACTAGGCAAGAGGAAATTAAGTCTATGGCATTTAGTTGACGGGAATTATTAAAGATGTTTTGGGAGAGGAATCGTATAGAAATGAATGGGAAAATACCACCAATTTCCTTTAAAAAAACACAACCAATTTTCGTGAATAACTGAATGCAGTTTCGGGGGTGATGGAAAATGAATATGAGAGTGAAAATATGTTCGAGAACAGCCGATGATAATTGATAACCTACCATCATGGTCATGTTCTCTCTGAACAGAAGAATATGATAATCATATAGAAAGCACGACCTGCTCCTCAACCGTCCGTCGAAGATATTCCAGATTTCAAGTTCATTGGATTAAAGAAAAGAAAGGATTCCGATAAATTGATCAGAATCAGTTGGATCGTTTTCTTCAACAACACTAGTCAAATTGCTAGCCTTGGAAGATGCCTCGAGATCGACGCTTTGTCAGCGGTGGCGGCATCTTCTCCGGGGAAGTTCGCCGCGGCTAAGATTGGGATTGGGATTTCGGGGTTCACAAGTGACTAGACTCGCGGCCTTGGATCGAGTCTGCAACTCTTTCTGAGTCCATTAGTCCCTCCTGACTCCAATATTGTTTAACGGATTTTCCCTCGAATGTTAATACCTGGTCAAATAACCCCCTTCCCACAATCCACCTTGGCTTTGGTCCTACGTGGTGCTGATCGATCGATGTCACCGGCATTGTGCTAACGTGACACTGAGCAATAGGACTGCACGAATACCAGTATTGAATCTGAAAACAAACCATGTTCTTTTTGACTTTTCAGTGACATTTAACTTTTAGTTTCTCTTATGATCATTATTCATAAAACTAATAAACTATAACAAAAGACATAAAACCTCAGCCCCTTCCCGTCGAAAACAAAAAATGGCGTCACCAGCTACCACCCCACCCCTCCCTCCACCCGACCACTCTCTAGGGGTGGAAACAAATCGAATATAAATGGAATAGTGTCTCTATCACATTCGTATTTTATAAATAAATATGAATTTGAATATTCTCGAATACAAATACAAATCGAATATTGTAACGAATATGAATTCAAATTAAATTTCTACTCAATTCGGTTGGATCCGAATATCTCATAACTTAGGTAGTATAAAGATATTAATGAAATTTTATCCTTGTATAATCATGCTTAATCATTCTAACTCATTTACTTTATCTAAAGAAATATGAATTAACATTGAATTAAAAAATTTTATCCAACTAATTAGTCATATTGTAATAAAATATGTATATCACTTCATCGAATACAAATAGTTCAAATAAAATAACATTTCAGATTGTAAAAGATTATACAATATCCATATCCACATTTTTATACGAATTTGAATATAAATATGATTATAAGAGAAATTATTAATCAAATGAAAAAATATATATCATATTTATATTCAATCAAATTCAATAACTAAATAATACAGATAATTCATATCTATTTTCCACCCCTACCACTACCCTCCCTCCCCAACCTCCTCCGCCACCACCACAAAGGCCCGCCTCCCCATCCGCCTCCTCCTCGCTGCACGCGCGCCGCCGTCGCTCGCCACCTCTTCCTACCCGACCCCCACACCCTCCTCCTTCTCGCCTCCCGCCTCTCGTGTAACCGTGCCCGCCATCACCTCCTCCTCTTCCGCTCCTCCCTCCGCCACTCCGCGCTACCCACTCATTGCTCCCTCCCCCCTAGCTGTCTCTGCCACCCGTCGCAGCCTCCTGCTCGCGCTCTCCCTCCATGCCGTCGTCGTCGCCTGCGGCCTCCTCCTATTCCCGCACGTCGCCAATGCCCTTGTCTCCCTTTACGCCAAGAACGCGCTCCCAGGAACCGCGCGCAGCATGTTCAACGAAATGCCTGCCCCGAACATCGTCTCCCACAACGCCTTGATGAACGGGCACGTCCGGTCCGGAAGGTTAAGGCTCGCGCGGGAGGTGTTCGAGGGGATGCCGCGTCGTGGGGCACGGTGGTTGTGCGAGGAGGCGGTGGGGCTGTATGACAGGATGTGGGGCTAGGTGTTCAGGCCGGACGCTGTCGCGTTGGCCACAGTGCTGTCGTGGGGCTAGGTGTTCAGGCCGGACGCTGTCGCGTGGGCGCATCTTTGTCGTCTTCGCGCGCAGCTCGGGCGCCGGAGAAGGGGCGGAGGTGCATGAGTATGTGGTGGACCGCACCCGCCAAATGTGTTCTTGTGCACAGGCTTGTTGATCCGTATGCAAGCGGGTGTGTCCAGTTGCCGGGAGGTGTTCGAGGTGTGCCCAAGAGGAACGCGCGCCCGTGGGATGCGCTCATCATCGGGGGCGATGCGATGCACGCATGGCACGGTGGCGCTGGGTACTTCGACCGCCATCGGGCCGAGGGGGTTCGGCAGACGGGTCACTTTCTTGGGGGTGTTGTTTGGTTGCAGCCATGCTGGCCTTGTGGACATGGCAAGGAGGATCTTTTGTGAGATGGAGGGCCTTCGGATGCTGAAGCATTATGGGTGCATGGATGACCTGCTTGCTCAATAACTTGTCGCACAATGGCACTATAGACATTTATTTTCAAATTTGACTCTCGGATATTTGTTTTTATAAATCTAGCTCTCTTAATAAGCTCGGCATGTATTTACCGAGCTAGGTACGATGATGTGCCTAGCTGGCCAGCCGTGGCAGCGATTAAAATAGTGCTAATCATACTTTAATTAGTGTTAATGATGCTTAATTAGTAATAAGTTTGCTTAACGCCCCGCTCAAGTTGGCTTTTGTCATCGCGAGCGTTGGGCGGTGGCGACGATTTTATTGTAGCGCACACTGTGCGCGCTACAGTAAAAAAAATTTTATTTTTTTTCTCGTATTTCTTTGCATCGTCCGCTCTAGATTAACGTGTTGTTTTTATTTTCAGATTTTTTAAATTTAATTATACTCAATAAATCAACTCAACTACAGTGTTTTTCAGCCAACTACGTGTGTTTTTCAGCAAAGCTAAAAGCCATCGCTATTCGATCGCCCCTAAGTTAATCAAGTACTTATGGCAGGCAAAACCCGCTGCGCCGAGGGTCATTCGGTAAGACCTGCAAAGCTACTGTACAGTGGCAGGCCGCACGTTTCTTGTCATGGTTGCCGAGCTTGAAAATGAGCTGGATTTATAAAAACAGACGTCTGAATGTAAAATTTGAAAAAAAAAATTCTAATAATATTATTTGTGTGA
Source organism: Melocanna baccifera (assembly GCA_036346265.1). Lineage (NCBI taxonomy): Eukaryota > Viridiplantae > Streptophyta > Magnoliopsida > Poales > Poaceae > Melocanna > Melocanna baccifera. The sequence continues at coordinate 15,617,961 of CM070687.1, forward strand.
ATAGTTCCTTGGTCGAGCTGGGCATTCCGAGGAAGCAATGGAGATGGTCAACATGATGCCAATGGAAGGGGACACTTGCGTCTGGGGAGGTATACTCGCTGGCTTTAGAATGCATGGGAATGTGGAGGCGGTGGAGGTTGCTGCAAGACATTTGCTGGTGCTAAATCCTAACGACAGCGGGGTATACCATGTCATGGCGGTGATCTATGCAGATTCTAGTAGGTGGGAGGATGTTGCGAGGATTAGGAAATTGATGGATGGAAGGATTGGTAGGAGGAATGTTGGTTGCAGTTCGATTACGGTGGTGCGTAAGTTAGCTTATATTTTAGGTTTTAGGGTTATTTAATATTGTTTAGTACTATTTAAGATTTTTTCACTGTAATTGTTATAAATTTTTTCAACATATTTAAATTTTAAAAAATAAAATAGAAAAAGCAAGTTCTTTCATCTCGGAAGATACAAAGAAATATAAAACAACCAAAAAAATAAAATTAAAAGCTAGAAAATAAAAACTAAAAATATAGACCAAAATAAGCAAGACCACGATGGAGCACAAAGATGGCATCCCTATGCTGAGCTGATAGTGGCATCATTGTGCTATCAGTGTAGACCTACTTGGAAGGTCATCATTACAAAGTAGAAAGTGGCTCTAGAAGAGGACCAGGAGGAGTATCAATGACAAAGCTTCCAAATTTCAAATTTTTAGTCGAGATTTCAATAGTTCAAGATTTATCAACCATATAATTTGATATCCTTGTGAACTGTGATGTCTGTTGGAAGTATGGAGTTCAATAAGTAATATGTATGTTTGCAATAACACCCTAGATAATATATATATATATAACACCCCCTTCAAACTCATGGTGAATTAACAACACTGAGTTTGGAGAGGTAGAAACTATACTGAAGGCTAGTCTGTACCTTGGTGAATAAATCAACTTATTGAAGCTCCGAAGACACATGCTGATGATCAATAACTTTATCTTGCACTTACGATCGCATATATGAAGCATCGATTCCAATGTGCATGATGAGCTCATGTTTCACAGGATCTCAAGTAATACTAATCGCACCAATATTATCTGATAAGCGAGGAGTCGGTGCAGAAGCAGAAACACCGAAATCGTCAAGTAGCCACCGAAGCCAAGTGATCTTAGCTGTCAATGACGTCATGGCTCTTAACTCAGCCTCAACGCTTGAGTAGGAAACGATAGTATGCTTCCTGGCCTTCCAGGCAATCAAGGAGGAACCAAGGATAACATAATAAGCAGAAAGAGATCGGCGATCAAAATGATCACTGGCCCAGATCGCATCAAAATACGCCTGAAGCTACAAAAAACTAGAGCGAGAAAAGAAAAGGCGACGAGTGATGATCTCGCGATGACATCACAGAACATGAAGAAGGTGACTACAGTGGAGCTAAGTGGGAGCGGAGACAAACTGACTCAGGATGTAAACTAGGTGAGAGATGTTAGGGCGAGTAATCCTAAGGTAGACAAGACTCCCGACAAGATGGCAACAGCGAGTGGGATCCTCGAAAGGCTCACCATCCGGTAGGCCGAAGGTGAACACTAAGTTCCATAACAGTATCCACTACACGTTGATCAGTAAAACAAGCATGAGTAAAAATATTCTGAATGTAATGCTCCTGGGAGAGATAATTGCCTTCTGGCGTAGAAGTGATCTCAATTCCAAGAAAATAACGAACAGTGCTCAAATCAGACATCAAGAACTGCTCACGGAGACGCTCCTTCATAAAGGCAATATACCGAGAGGCATCACCAATAATGAACATATCATCGACATATAGAAGAAGCGTCTGGCCCCAAGGAAAGGTGTGTACAAAGAGGGCAAGGTCGTGACCACTGGTGGAGAAGCCGATTACAGTGACAACACATGAGAAGTGGGCAAACCAAGAATGAATGGGCAAAATAGATATCAATTTTGGCTATTGTCCTGTTCATGGATTCTTTCGTGTGCATATAGTTTATAGCTATTTCATCATGGGATGATCCTTGTAATTCTTCTGCTTGCTCAACACTCCTTCTAGTTGCGGGGCAAGTCCCTTTAGTTTATGAGCTCTGATGTGTGCGCACATATCCATGCTGGTTTTTCCCTCCATGGGAATATTCAGATCCAGTATACCCTTTTCTAAAGGTGCCATACTGGTGCCAGGTTCTGAAAAACTTCAGTGATTGGTTGTGTCAAATTCTTCTTATCCTTTTTCATCAGACGTCCTCGATTACTTAGAATTCAAGTGGCCGGACGTCCTTTTATTCTAAGGCCTCTGGACGGGATTAGAGATACCTTCTACTTTCTTCGGTATTTCAACCATTTCCAGTGTATTACGTATAGGCACATGCGACTTGATTATGCTTTTTAAATCACTAAAGTTGTTAGACAATTGTTTTGCTAATACCTGCAAATCAATGATCTTCTGCAGTTCTCTATTTGCTTCACTAATGTGTGGGTCATGTGAGTAGATTTCTGTTACTTGCTACATAATTTTCTAATACTTTTCATCTAGGGGTTGATTTCCTCCCTTTAATATCGAAAAACTATTCTCATCAAATATGCTATCAGTAAAACGGATGATATGCAAATCTCCTGTCATCGGGTCTAAATACCTAATTATGGATGTTGTCTCATAACCAATGCATATCCTAGACTTTCGGAGAGGACCTATTGCAGTACACTATGGTGGGGGTATAGCTACATAAATTTTGCAACCAAACCACGGAGATGAGAAATTTTCAATGCTGACTCTTGCGCTAGTTGTATTGGTGAATGGATGTTATATATTGATGGTCTAAGGTTGATGAGAGTTACTACATGCATGTAGGACTACGTGTCCCCAACATGTAGTCAGTAAATTACAATTCTGCAAAAGCAGCCGGGCAATAAATTTAATCCTCTTAATTAATGCCAAGCTGCCGGTCAGACCGCACAATACAAAGCAGTCGTTGTTATATGTTCCAACACATCGACCAAAACTTTCTCAAACACAAATTCCAATGAAACCCAAATGTTAATTATTCATCATCATTTAAATACATGACCACCACATCGTCTAGCACATGTCAATGGGCATTCCTGTTATATGTTTTCTTCCCAAGAGAATGTCAACGAATCTCCTTTGTTCTTGTCACTTTAATTCCGTAGGCTGTGAAGATAGAATCGTTTTGTGGTGGTTCTGGTTCTACTTCACTCCCCCCAGAATCAGTTTGGAATGTTACCAGGGGCGGAACTGGGCCTTGGGCTAGGTAGGCTGTAGCCCGAGGCCTAACAAAATTAGCAGTGTAAAAAAAATTTTAAGTGGGCCGAAAAATGCACTGTTTAATGGCTTAGCCCAAGGCATCACAGCCCAGCCCGAGGCGGCATAAGTGGCCCAGCCCACGATCTAGCACTCGTGCTCTTCTCCACTGGTGCTCTTCTCGCGTCTATCCAGTCCCAACTCCCACGTCCAGACGTCCCGACGGCGGCGACGGCTCTCCCCTCTCCCCCCGCGGCGCCTCTCCCCTCTCTCCCGGCGGCCGCTCTCCCCTCTTTCCCGGCGGCCAAAGCGGCAGCTCTCCCCTCCCATCCCGACGGGCGGTGGCCTAAGCGGCGGCTCTCCCCTCTCGTCCTGGCGACCCGAGTGGCAGCTCTCCCCTCGGCTCTCTCCCGACGGCCTCTCCCCCCTCGCCTTGGGGCGTGCGCGTCCGATAGCCGCCGGCCTTGCGCTCCCGACGCCGCGCCCACAATCTTGGCCTCCGCGTCGGCCGCCGCCGTAGCCTGCGCACGCCGGGGTTGCCAGACCGGGCTGGATTTGGCGGCGACGCTGGCGAGGGGGGCCGGATCTGGCCGGCGAGGGAGCGGAGGGGGGAGGCCGGAGGCGGGGAGCAGAGTGACTGGGTGGAGCGGGCAGAAAGAGGCGGGGAGCAGAGCAGAGAGCGGCCAGGCGGAAAGAAAATAGGAGTGGAGCGAGCGACCGGTGCCCAGTTGAAGAATGGGATGAGGAAAAGTCGGTGTTCGCCACTGCCTTCCAGGTCTACGACGCTGCACCCTCCATTTCGATCCTAGCTTCGCCACTGCCTGCGGGCTACGGCGCTGCACCGCCTTCTACCTCAACTCCTCAAGGTCTGGTTCCGTCCATACGACCATACATCAGTATCTCTTGCTTCAATTAAATTTGTTGGATGGATAGAGCTAGCTAATGCACTAGCTTTGTGGTTTAGCTACTTCTAGTTAGGAGTAGCTAGCTAGCTCTTAATTCAGACTGTTCGTGCCTCCGTGGGATCCCTTACCTTTAAAATTTAGGAACTAGCTATTAAGGTTTTAATCCGAAGCGTGATTCAATCCTAGATCCACTACTGAATAGTACAATATAACATTCCTTGCTGCACCACATATTGGAGTTGTGAGCCCGGCCACCGAATTGGCATATCTGCAGCTCTCCAGTCTGATCTTCCTCTACGTTAACCTGTCGATGGCGCACTAATCGGCCTTTCCCTCACCAGCACGGTCATGTCATTCTCAATATCGGGCAGCCATCAATCACAGCTAGGACGCACCGAAAGATCGCCGTGTCAGTACCCTGTACTGAGCCCATACGTATCAGGAAACCAATCTCAACGCTGCAACCGAGCCGCAGACCCAGAAGATCCCAGCGTTCTTGCGCCGGGGAGGGAGCTTGGGCGAACACGAAAAGCTGCAAAAACAGCAAGGCGAAAAGGAGCAAGGAAAACAGCGGCGGCTTTTGCGAGGAAGGTGCGAGCTCGTCAACCTCAGAAACGACGTCCATCGATCAATTTGCGTTATGTCTAATCCGGAATCGGTTAAAGCAAAGAAAGGTGTAGCAAACAGTACGTGGTACTGTTTCTACAGTATTAGTTACTGTAGTAATTAACTAATCTGAATGTCGCTTTCTGTGGACATAACTACCAGGGCCAGGCCTGTAATTTTAGGACCCTGGGGCGATGTAACAACCTTTTATTAGTTTATTTTTTACAAGCTATAAATTTTTAACCGAAGAAATATCTTTCTGTGGACGCTGAGCAATGCACGTCTTCCTTTTCAATGTCGCCATCAATGCTTTTTCTTCTGTTGCCTGCAGACCAAGAAAACCACATGCGAGGATGAAAAACGCAGCTGCTAGCTAATCTCTTTTTTTTCTCTCTCTCTCTCTCTCTCCTAACTCTCCGGCTGCTGTTGATTCCTCACGTGGCACACAAAATCAAGACCCTGTGCGCTTCGTTGACGAAGATAAAGCGACGCTGACCAAGGTAACTACCAGGGCCAGTCCTGTAATTTTAGGGCCCTGGGCGATGTAACAACCTTTTATTAGTTTATTTTTTACAAGCTATAAATTTTTAACCGAAGAAATATTTATATATGCTGTAAAATTTATAATTATATAATAAATCATAATTTGTATGTAGTTAAAAGAAAATTGAATATTTTTGAAGGAAAAACAATGCAATAGTGATTGTACGCTAATTTGCAGAATGTAATGTCACTCTATCAAATTTTCATTACTACAAAGATACGTGAATATGTAGAGTAAAAATAAAAGGGCATTGACTTGTAAACAATGGTGTACTCCGTGTAACTTATGAAAATTATGTACCTATAAAAACTCTTCAAGAAATGGTTGATTAAAAGGCGATGTATAGTAACTCAATTACACCCTTTAAAAACCATTGCAAAGTTCCAAATTATATTTGGAAATTGACGAAATTATGACTACATGTCTGTGTGTATAGCCTTGTATAATAACAAATATGTTTGTTTAATTAACAACTCAAATGAGTAGCATGATTTACAACAATAAACAAAATCTTGCACAAAAATAGGGGCCCTTGTTGTCGTGGGGCCCTGGGCGGGCACCCCTACAGCCCTGCCTTAGGAACAACCCTGGTAACCACGCACGCGGATGACGTCAACCAAAGAAAACGTGCACCGCGTCGTGCGGGCGCGCATGAGACCACAGAGTGGTGGTCGCATTGATCGAGGACGCCACACGGATTTTCTTTGCAAGCATTGGCTTGTGCGGATTGAGGACACGAAGGGCCTGTTCTTTTCAACTTCTCAAAACGGTTTTTGACTTTTGCTACAGTACCTAACTTTCAAACGGAGTATTTTTTTTAAGATGGAGTCTACAAGTTAATTATAGGACACGTTAAAATCCCAACATCTGTACCATCTAAAATCGCAAGCGAGTATCTCTCTCTCCATAATCTCTGTTACAAACAATTAAAATTTAAAAATTTTAGCAAAAAGCCAAAAGCCGCAACCAAAAAGAACATGCCCGAAGACGACTCGCTGAACGTTGCCCTTGGATGCACTGACGAGAATGAGATGCCATCACCTTTTTATTAGATCTATTTTTATTCTCTAGCACGAAAGTTGCATCTATCAAGCCACAGGGTTACCACCTAACCCTATCTCTATTCATAGTCTAGGGCTTAAATCGTGATTTTATCGCTAAGACCATGAGTTCTTATCCAATTCTAATAAATAAGGGATCCGAAACCCTATGTAGCATGGATTTTTCAACTTCTGTCATATGTCGTTGCCTCCAAACCGCACCTATGTATTTCCAACACGCATCATCCATTTTTGATCTCCACGTACCCTAACTCGAGCACGACAGTCTCCTCTAGCATCTTTAATCCTCTGGACCATGACTTTGCATCAAACCATCTCCCGGTCCTCGTCGTAGACCATGATCGCTTCTGAGTTACCCTTCACATGCAAAGACTAAAGTAACATCTTTTTTCAGTACAAATTTTTTTCAACTTGACCGACATAAGTCCACATACGTCACACATCTTAAATAACATTAATAAATAATATTATCAATTATTCATCAATAATATTCTAGACCTAACCTCATGGTCTAACATGAAGTTACCTTACCTACCAGTTACCCAACTCAGCCGTATTTGAATGGAAAGCGGAGGCGCCCACTAGTTGTTTCAGTTGTCTCCTTGTAGGATTAGAGTCTGTATTTGTTTCAACTTGTATTTGGTACCGCTCGCGCAACCCGCACCGAAACAGTGCTTTACCCCTAGATGTCCAGTCAACTGCTACACCTCAATGTATTTCGAGGAGAACCAGCAAGTTCTAGGTTCGAGTGGCATTTCACCCCTAACCACAACTCATCCGCTGATTCTTCAACATCAGTTGGTTTGGTCATGGATAGATCACCTAGGTTCGGGTCCATAAGTAGTGACAATCACCCTATGAAGACTCGCTTTCGCTACGGCTTCGATGGGTTCCGTTTCCTTAACCAAGCCATTGCCTTTGAGTCACCGGCTCATTCTTCAGCAGGCACGCGGTCAAAGATCACTTTCCCCTCCCACTTCTTGGGAGCTCAGCATGGTTTCACATTCTATTTCACTACCCACTGGGGGTTCTTTTTCACCTTTCTCTCATGGAACTAGTTCACTATCGGTCACCTAGGAGTATTTAGCCTTGCCAGGTGGTCCTTGCTGATTCACATGGGATTGCACGTGGGCCATGCTACTCGGGTCAGAGCATAAGCTAGTGATGCTTTTAGCTACTGGACTTTAGCCATCTAGGGTGCGGCACTCAACCGATTCGCCTAGCAGCACAACACTTGTATTGCTCTCCCACAACTCCATTTTCACGGTTTAGGCTACTCCCATTTCACTCGCCGCTACTATGGGAATCGCTTGTGCTTTCTTTTCCTATGGCTACTAAGATGTTTCAGTTCGCTAGATTGTTTCTTGCTAGCTCATGGATTCAATAGGCAGTTCACAAGGTTGATATATTTGGGAATCTCTGGATCTATACTTATTTTCAACTCCTCACAGTTTTTCGTCGCTGGCTACACCCTTTCTCATCTCTAGGGCAAGCCTTTCCTCTTTTGAACCTCGCCATTAATGTTAAGGCTATGCCATCTTAAGGTGCTCCTAAATGGAAGGAGCTTATCAATGTCCATAAATGCGAAATCATATATTGAACTGCCGAATTGGCAAAATTTAGTGCTATCATTTTATCTGCTAAGTTCACGGGCTGGAGATAAGCGAACTCGAACCGCTGCTGACATCCGCCACAGGGTAAACCACCACCTCTCAAGCCTCCCTGACGGGTTCTACCACAAAGGCCAACGATATACAATAACCCCCCCCCCCCCCCCCAAACACAGCTTACAACTTTCGTCGCACTATACTCTCCAAAGAGCAACTCTTCTCAAAATCTCAAAACAAAAGGTGCTGGGTTGGAATCCCATTCTAAGGATTCTTGTGGTTCCAGGGAATCCAACTACAGGAGAACTAGGAATGGAGAGCTCTCCCTTTTTTCCGCCCGACTCTTTGATCTTAAATTTAAGAATGCTGGTTTTAAGAACGCGTGATTGCCTTTCTCCAACCCTTACTGCCCAACCAAAGAGTAGACGACTAATGTGTTCCACTTATTGAACATGGTCTATGGTTGGTCCGTGACCCCTAGACGCTGAAGGCGTCCTTAGGGTGATCTTGTAGTTCCTACGGGGTGGAGACAATAAGGTCGGTCTATGTATTTTCCTTCCTTTTGTAACATTTCTCTCAGTAGGAAAGACTCTTTGCTTTGGATCTAGTTATACTCTTCGAGTATATTGACAATTCCAAAAAACTGCTCATACTATCATTATAATATAATGACAAACGGTTGTATATGGCCCTATCGTCTAGTGATGCCCCTATCGTCTAGTGGTTCAGGACATCTCTCTTTCAAGGAGGCAGCGGCACATCATTTTGCGGTATCTTTTACAGAATTACTTGAAAACAATCATTCTGCACTATCTATCTTAGCTATCTTATCTTAGGTTTGCTGGATGCTCTCTCATGGTGTAATTAAGCTGGATATGCTATTATATGCTACTGCTTTAGTTTAGTAATCCATTAGCTAAAGATAAGCCAAACTGGACAGCTAGTGGAACTCGAATCCTTTTTTTTAGCGAGCGAGAGAGAGTATCACGCTGAATCTTTTTACCTACGAGAAGAGGCTTCATGCTTCCAACGAATGTGGGTACAAGTGAACACCATACCAACACGACACAGCAATGGGGCCATGGCATATAGACGAGGTGTACTAGGCAAGAGGAAATTAAGTCTATGGCATTTAGTTGACGGGAATTATTAAAGATGTTTTGGGATAGGAATCGTATAGAAATGAATGGGAAAATACCACCAATTTCCTTTAAAAAAACTCAACCAATTTTCGTGAATAACTGAATGCAGTTTCGAGGGGTGATGGAAAATGAATATGAGGGTGAAAATATGTTCGAGAACAGCCGATGATAATTGATAACCTACCATCATGGTCATGTTCTCTCTGAACAGAAGAATATGATAATCATATAGAAAGCACGACCTGCTCCTCAACCGTCCGTCGAAGATATTCCAGATTTCAAGTTCATTGGATTAAAGAAAAGAAAGGATTCCGATAAATTGATCAGAATCAGTTGGATCGTTTTCTTCAACAACACTAGTCAAATTGCTAGCCTTGGAAGATGCCTCGAGATCGACGCTTTGTCAGCGGTGGCGGCATCTTCTCCGGGGAAGTTCGCCGCGGCTAAGATTGGGATTGGGATTTCGGGGTTCACAAGTGACTAGACTCGCGGCCTTGGATCGAGTCTGCAACTCTTTCTGAGTCCATTAGTCCCTCCTGACTCCAATATTGTTTAACGGATTTTCCCTCGAATGTTAATACCTGGTCAAATAACCCCCTTCCCACAATCCACCTTGGCTTTGGTCCTACGTGGTGCTGACTGGGATCTGATGTCAGCTGGCATTGTGCTAACGTGACACTGAGCAATAGGACTGCACGAATACCAGTATTGAATCTGAAAACAAACCATGTTCTTTTTGACTTTTCAGTGACATTTAACTTTTAGCTTCTCTTATGATCATTATTCATAAAACTAATAAACTATAACAAAAGACATAAAACCTCAGCCCCTTCCCGTCGAAAACAAAAAATGGCGTCACCAGCTACCACCCCACCCCTCCCTCCACCCTACCACTCTCTAGGGGTGGAAACAAATCGAATATAAATGGAATAGTGTCTCTATCACATTCGTATTCGTATTTTATAAATAAATATGAATTTGAATATTCTCGAATACAAATACAAATCGAATATTGTAACGAATATGAATTCAAATTAAATTTCTACTCAATTCGGTTGGATCCGAATATCTCATAACTTAGGTAGTATAAAGATATTAATGAAATTTTATCCTTGTATAATCATGCTTAATCATTCTAACTCATTTACTTTATCTAAAGAAATATGAATTAACATTGAATTAAAAAATTTTATCCAACTAATTAGTCATATTGTAATAAAATATGTATATCACTTCATCGAATACAAATAGTTCAAATAAAATAACATTTCAGATTGTAAAAGATTATACAATATCCATATCCACATTTTTATACGAATTTGAATATAAATATGATTATAAGAGAAATTATTAATCAAATGAAAAAATATATATCATATTTATATTCAATCAAATTCAATAACTAAATAATACAGATAATTCATATCTATTTTCCACCCCTACCACTACCCCTCCCTCCCCAACATCCTCCGCCACCACCACAGTGCCCGCCTCCCCATCCGCAGCCTCCTCGCCGTGCACGCTCTCACCGCCGTCGCTGGCCACCTCTTCCTACCCGACCCCCACACCCTCCTCCTTCTCGCCTCCCGCCTCTCGTGTAACCGTGCCCGCCATCACCTCCTCCTCTTCCGCTCCTCCCTCCGCCACCCCGCGCTACCCACTCATTGCTCCCTCCCCCCTAGCTGTCTCTGCCGCCCGTCGCAGCCTCCTGCTCGCGCTCTCCCTCCATGCCGTCGTCGTCGCCTGCGGCCTCCTCCTATTCCCGCACGTCGCCAATGCCCTTGTCTCCCTTTACGCCAAGAACGCGCTCCCAGGAACCGCGCGCAGCATGTTCAACGAAATGCCTGCCCCGAACATCGTCTCCCACAACGCCTTGATGAACGGGCACGTCCGGTCCGGAAGGTTAAGGCTCGCGCGGGAGGTGTTCGAGGGGATGCCGCGTCGTGGGGCACGGTGGTTGTGCGAGGAGGCGGTGGGGCTGTATGACAGGATGTGGGGCTAGGTGTTCAGCCGACGCGCGCGTCGCGTTGGCGCTAGTGTTCAGTCGTCGTCGTTGCGTTAGCGCAAAGCCTTGCCGCGCTTCCGAGGCGCTGGAGAAGGGGCGGGAGGTGCATGAGTATGTGAGGTGGACCAGACCCCGGCCAAATGTGTTCTTGTGCACAGGGCTTGTTGATCTGTATGCCAAGCGCGGGTGTGTCCAGGTTGCCAGGGAGGTGTTCGAGGTGTGCCCCAAGAGGAACGCGTCCACGTGGGATGCGCTCATCATCGGGCTGGCGATGCACGGGCATGGCACGGTGGCGCTGGGGTACTTCGACCGGCTACTGGCTGAGGGGGTTCGGCCAGACGGGGTCACTTTCTTGGGGGGTGTTGTTTGGTTGCAGCCATGCTGGCCTTGTGGACATGGCAAGGAGGATCTTTTGTGAGATGGAGGGCCTTCGGATGCTGAAGCATTATGGGTGCATGGATGACCTGCTTGCTCAATAACTTGTCGCACAATGGCACTATAGACATTTATTTTCAAATTTGACTCTCGGATATTTGTTTTTATAAATCTAGCTCTCTTAATAAGCTCGGCATGTATTTACCGAGCTAGGTACGATGATGTGCCTAGCCGGCCGGCCGTGGCAGCGATTAAAATAGTGCTAATCATACTTTAATTAGTGTTAATGATGCTTAATTAGTAATAAGTTTGCTTAACGCCCCGCTCAAGTTGGCTTTTGTCATCGCGAGCGTTGGGCGGTGGCGACGATTTTATTGTAGCGCACACTGTGCGCGCTACAGTAAAAAAAATTTTATTTTTTTTCTCGTATTCCTTTGCATCGTCCGCTCTAGATTAACGTGTTGTTTTTATTTTCAGATTTTTTAAATTTAATTATACTCAATAAATCAACTCAACTACAGTGTTTTTTCAGCCAACTACAGTGTTTTTTCAGCAAAAGCTAAAAGCCATCGCTATTCCGATCGCCCCCTAAGTTAATCAAGTACTTATGGCAGGCAAAACCCGCTGCGCCGAGGGTCATTCGGTAAGACCTGCAAAGCTACTGTACAGTGGCAGGCCGCACGTTTCTTGTCATGGTTGCCGAGCTTGAAAATGAGCTAGATTTATAAAAACAGATGTCTGAATGTAACATTTGAAAAAAAAAATTCTAATAATATTATTTGTGTGAATAGTTCCTTGGTCGAGCTGGGCATTCCGAGGAAGCAATGGAGATGGTCAACATGATGCCAATGGAAGGGGACACTTACGTCTGGGGAGGTATACTCGCTGGCTTTAGAATGCATGGGAATGTGGAGGCGGTGGAGGTTGCTGCAAGACATTTGCTGGTGCTAAATCCTAACGACAGCGGGGTATACCATGTCATGGCGGTGATCTATGCAGATTCTAGTAGGTGGGAGGATGTTGCGAGGATTAGGAAAGTGATGGATGGAAGGATTGGTAGGAGGAATGTTGGTTGCAGTTCGATTACGGTGGTGCGTAAGTTAGCTTATATTTTAGGTTTTAGGGTTATTTAATATTGTTTAGTACTATTTAAGATTTTTTCACTGTAATTGTTATAAATTTTTTCAACATATTTAAATTTTAAAAAATAAAATAGAAAAAGCAAGTTCTTTCATCTCGGAAGATACAAAGAAATATAAAACAACCAAAAAAATAAAATTAAAAGCTAGAAAATAAAAACTAAAAATATAGACCAAAATAAGCAAGACCACGATGGAGCACAAAGATGGCATCCCTATGCTGAGCTGATAATGGCATCATTGTGCTATCAGTGTAGACCTACTTGGAAGGTCATCATTACAAAGTAGAAAGTGGCTCTAGAAGAGGACCAGGAGGAGTATCAATGACAAAGCTTCCAAATTTCAAATTTTTAGTCGAGATTTCAATAGTTCAAGATTTATCAACCATATAATTTGATATCCTTGTGAACTGTGATGTCTGTTGGAAGTATGGAGTTCAATAAGTAATATATATGTTTGCAATAACACCCTAGATAATATATATATATAACACCCCCTTCAAACTCATGGTGAATTAACAACACTGAGTTTGGAGAGGTAGAAACTATACTGAAGGCTAGTCTGTACCTTGGTGAATAAATCAACTTATTGAAGCTCCGAAGACACATGCTGATGATCAATAACTTTGTCTTGCACTTACGATCGCATATATGAAGCATCGATTCCAATGTGCGTGATGAGCTCATGTTTCACAGGATCTCAAGTAATACTAATCGCACCAATATTATCTGATAAGCGAGGAGTCGGTGCAGAAGCAGAAACACCGAAATCGTCAAGTAGCTACCGAAGCCAAGTGATCTTAGCTGTCAATGACGTCATGGCTCTTAACTCAACCTCAGCGCTTGAGTAGGAAACGACAGTATGCTTCCTGGCCTTCCAGGCAATCAAGGAGGAACCAAGGATAACATAATAAGCAGAAAGAGATCGGCGATCAAAATGATCACTGGCCCAGATCGTATCAAAATACGCCTGAAGCTACAAAAAACTAGAGCGAGAAAAGAAAAGGCGACGAGTGATGATCTCGCGATGACATCACAGAACATGAAGAAGGTGACTACAGTGGAGCTAAGTGGGAGCGGAGACAAACTGACTCAGGATGTAAACTAGGTGAGAGATGTTAGGGCGAGTAATCCTAAGGTAGACAAGACTCCCGACAAGATGGCAACAGCGAGTGGGATCCTCGAAAGGCTCACCATCCGGTAGGCCGAAGGTGAACACTAAGCTCCATAAGAGTATCCACCACACGTTGATCAGTAAAACAAGCATGAGTAAAAATATTCTGAATGTAATGCTCCTGGGAGAGATAATTGCCTTCTGGCGTAGAAGTGATCTCAATTCCAAGAAAATAACGAACAGTGCTCAAATCAGACATCAAGAACTGCTCACGGAGACGCTCCTTCATAAAGGCAATATACCGAGAGGCATCACCAATAATGAACATATCATCGACATATAGAAGAAGCGTCTGGCCCCAAGGAAAGGTGTGTACAAAGAGGGCAAGGTCGTGACCACTGGTGGAGAAGCCGATTACAGTGACAACACATGAGAAGTGGGCAAACCAAGAATGAATGGGCAAAATAGATATCAATTTTGGCTATTGTCCTGTTCATGGATTCTTTCGTGTGCATATAGTTTATAGCTATTTCATCATGGGATGATCCTTGTAATTCTTCTGCTTGCTCAACACTCCTTCTAGTTGCGGGGCAAGTCCCTTTAGTTTATGAGCTCTGATGTGTGCGCACATATCCATGCTGGTTTTTCCCTCCATGGGAATATTCAGATCCAAAGTATACCCTTTTCTAAAGGTGCCATCACGGTGCGAGTTCAAAAACTTCAGTGATTGGTTGTGTCAAATTCTTCTTATCCTTTTTCATCAGACGTCCTCGATTACTTAGAATTCAAGTGGCCGGACGTCCTTTTATTCTAAGGCCTCTAGACGGGATTAGAGATACCTTCTACTTTCTTCGGTATTTCAACCATTTCCAGTGTATTACGTATAGGCACATGCGACTTGATTATGCTTTTTAAATCACTAAAGTTGTTAGACAATTGTTTTGCTAATACCTGCAAATCAATGATCTTCTGCAGTTCTCTATTTGCTTCACTAATGTGTGGGTCATGTGAATAGATTTCTGTTACTTGCTACATAATTTTCTAATACTTTTCATCTAGGGGTTGATTTCCTCCCTTTAATATCGAAAAACTATCCTCATCAAATATGCTATCAGTAAAACGGATGATATGCAAATCTCCTGTCATCGGGTCTAAATACCTAATTATGGATGTTGTCTCATAACCAATGCATATCCTAGACTTTCGGAGAGGACCTATTGCAGTACACTATGGTGGGGGTATAGCTACATAAATTTTGCAACCAAACCACGGAGATGAGAAATTTTCAATGCTGACCCTTGCGCTAGTTGTATTGGTGAATGGATGTTATATATTGATGGTCTAAGGTTGATGAGAGTTACTACATGCATGTAGGACTACGTGTCCCCAACATGTAGTCAGTAAATTACAATTCTGCAAAAGCAGCCGGGTAATAAATTTAATCCTCTTAATTAATGTCAAGCTGCCGGTCAGACCGCACAATACAAAGCAGTCGTTGTTATATGTTCCAACACATCGACCGAAACTTTCTCAAACACAAATTCCAATGAAACCCAAATGTTAATTATTCATCATCATTTAAATACATGACCACCACATCGTCTAGCACATGTCAATGGGCATTCCTGTTATATGTTTTCTTCCCAAGAGAATGTCAACGAATCTCCTTTGTTCTTGTCACTTTAATTCCGTAGGCTGTGAAGATAGAATCGTTTTGTGGTGGTTCTGGTTCTACTTCACTCCCCCCCAGAATCAGTTTGGAATGTTACTGGGCGGGGCGGGCCTTGGGCTAGGTAGGCTGTAGCTCGAGGCCCAACAAAATTAGCAGTGTAAAAAAAATTTTAAGTGGGCCGAAAAATGCACTGTTTAATGGCTTAGCCCAAGGCATCACAGCCCAGCCCGAGGCGGCATAAGTGGCCCAGCCCACGATCTAGCACTCGTGCTCTTCTCCACTGGTGCTCTTCTCGCGTTTATCCAGTCCCAACTCCCACGTCCGGACGTCCCGACGGCGGCGACGGCTCTCCCCTCTCCCCCCGCGGCGCCTCTCCCCTCTCTCCCGGCGGCCGCTCTCCCCTCTTTCCCAGCGGCCAAAGCGGCAGCTCTCCCCTCCCACCCCGACGGGCGGTGGCCTAAGTGGCGGCTCTCCCCTCTCGTCCTGGCGACCCGAGTGGCAGCTCTCCCCTCGGCTCTCTCCCGACGGCCTCTCCCCCCTCGCCTTGGGGCGTGCGCGTCCGATAGCCGCCGGCCTTGCGCTCCCGACGCCGCGCCCACAATCTTGGCCTCCGCGTCGGCCGCCGCGCAGAGCTCGCGACGCCGGGGTTGCCAGACCGGGTTGGATTTGGCGGCGACGCTGGCGAGGGGGGCCGGATCTGGCCGGCGAGGGAGCGGAGGGGGGAGGCCGGAGGCGGGGAGCAGAGTGACCAGGTGGAGCAGGCAGAAAGAGGCGGGGAGCAGAGCAGAGAGCGGCCAGGCGGAAAGAAAATAGGAGTGGAGCGAGCGACCGGTGCCCAGTTGAAGAATGGGATGAGGAAAAGTCGGTGTTCGCCACTGCCTTCCAGGTCTACGACGCTGCACCCTCCATTTCGATCCTAGCTTCGCCACTGCCTGCGGGCTACGGCGCTGCACCGCCTTCTACCTCAACTCCTCAAGGTCTGGTTCCGTCCATACGACCATACATCAGTATCTCTTGCTTCAATTAAATTTGTTGGATGGATAGAGCTAGCTAATGCACTAGCTTTGTGGTTTAGCTACTTCTAGTTAGGAGTAGCTAGTTAGCTCTTAATTCAGACTGTTCGTGCCTCCGTGAGATCCCTTACCTTTACAATTTAGGAACTAGCTATTAAGATTTTAGTCCGAAGCGTGATCCAACCTTAGATCCACTACTGAATAGTACAATATAACATTCCTTGCTGCACCACATATTGGAGTTGTGAGCCCGGCCACCGAATTGGCATATCTGCAGCTCTCCAGTCTGATCTTCCTCTACGTTAACCTCTCGATGGCGCACTAATCGGCCTTTCCCTCACCAGCACGGTCATGTCATTCTCAATATCGGGCAGCCATCAATGACAGCTAGGACGCACCGAAAGATCGCCGTGTCAGTACCCTGTACTGAGCCCATACGTATCAGGAAACCAATCTCAACGCTGCAACCGAGCCGCAGACCCAGAAGATCCCAGCGTTCTTGCGCCGGGGAGGGAGCTTGGGCGCAAGCTCCCCCGCGGAACGAAAAGCTGCAAAAACAGCAACGCGAAAAGGAGCAAGGAAAACAGCGGCGGCTTTTTGCGAGGAAGGTGCGAGCTCGTCAACCTCAGAAACGACGTCCATCGATCAATTTGCGTTATGTCTAATCCGGAATCGGTTAAAGCAAAGAAAGCTGTAGCAAACAGTACGTCGTACTGTTTCTACTGTATGAGTTACTGTAGAAATTAACTAATCTGAATGTCGCTTTCTGTGGACATAACTACCAGGGCCAGGCCTGTAATTTTAGGGCCCTGGGGCGATGTAACAACCTTTTATTAGTTTATTTTTTACAAGCTATAAATTTTTAACCGAAGAAATATCTTTCTGTGGACAGTGAGCAATGCACGTCTTCCTTTTCAATGTCGCCATCAATGCTTTTTCTTCTGTTGCCTGCAGACCAAGAAAACCACATGCGAGGATGAAAAACGCAGCTGCTAGCTAATCTCTTTTTTTTCTCTCTCTCTCTCTCTCCTAACTCTCCGGCTGCTGTTGATTCCTCACGTGGAACACAAAATCAAGACCCAGTGCGCTTCGTTGACGAAGATAAAGCGACGCTGACCAAGGTAACTACCAGGGCCAGTTCTGTAATTTTAGGGCCCTGGGCGATGTAACAACCTTTTATTAGTTTATTTTTTACAAGCTATAAATTTTTAACCGAAGAAATATTTATATATGCTGTAAAATTTATAATTATATAATAAATCATAAGTTGTATGTAGTTAAAAGAAAATTGAATATTTTTGAAGGAAAAACAATGCAATAGTGATTGTACGCTAATTTGCAGAATGTAATGTCACTCTATCAAATTTTCATTACTACAAAGATACGTGAATATGTAGAGTAAAAATAAAAGGGCATTGACTTGTAAACAATGGTGTACTCCGTGTAACTTATGAAAGTTATGTACCTATAAAAACTCTTCAAGAAATGGTTGGTTAAAAGGTGATGTATAGTAACTCAATTACACCCTTTAAAAACCATTGCAAAGTTCCTAATTATATTTGGAAATTGACGAAATTATGACTACATGTTTGTGTGTATAGCCTTGTATAATAACAAATATGTTTGTTTAATTAACGACTCAAATGAGTAGCATGATTTACAACAATAAACAAAATCTCGCACAAAAATAGGGGCCCTTGTTGCCGTGGGGCCCTGGGAGGGCACCCCTACAGCCCTGCCTTAGGAACAACCCTGGTAACCACGCACGCGAATGACGTCGACCAAAGAAAACGTGCACCGCGTTGTGCAGGCGCGCATGAAACCACACAGTGGTGGTCGCATTGATCGAGGACGCCACACGGATTTTCTTCGCAAGCCTTGGCTTGTGCGGATTGAGGACACGAAGGGCCTGTTCTTTTCAGCTTCTCAAAACGGCTTTTGGCTTTTGCTACAGTACCTAACTTTCAAACGGAGTATTTTTTTAAGATGGAGTCTACAAATTAATTATAGGACACGTTAAAAGCCCAACATCTGTACCATCTAAAATCGTAAGTGAGTATCTCTCTCTCCATAATATCTGTTACAAACAGCTAAAATTCAAAAATTTCAGCCAAAAGCCAAAAACCGCAGCTAAAAAGAACATGCCCGAAGACGACTCGCTGAACGTTGCCCTCGGATGCACTGACGAGAATGAGACGCCATCACCTTTTTATTAGATCTATTTTTATTCTCTAGCACGAAAGTTGCAACTATCAAGCCACAGGGTTACCACCTAAGCCTATTTCTATTCATAGTCTAGGGCTTAAATCGTGATTTTATCGCTAAGACCATGAGTTCTTATCCAATTCTAATAAATAAGGGATCCGAAACCCTATGTAGCACGGATTTTTCAACTTCTGTCATATGTCGTTGCCTCCAAACCGCACCTATGTATTTCCAACACGCATCATCCATTTTTGATCTTCACGTACCCTAACTCGAGCACGACCGTCTCCTCTAACATCTTTAATCCTCTGGACCATGACTTTGCATCAAACCATCTCCCGGTCCTCGTCGTAGACCATGATCGCTTCTGAGTTACCCTTCACATGCAAAGACTAAAGTAACATCTTTTTTCAGTACAAATTTTTTTCAACTTGACCGACATAAGTCCACATACGTCACACATCTTAAATAACATTAATAAATAATATTATCAATTATTCATCAATAATATTCTAGACCTAACCACATGGTCTAACATGAAGTTACCTTACCTACCAGTTACCCAACTCAGCCGTATTTGAATGGAAAGCGGAGGCGCCCACTAGTTGTTTCAGTTGTCTCCTTGTAGGATTAGAGTTTGTATTTGTTTCAACTTGTATTTGGTACCGCTCGCGCAACCCGCACCGAAACAGTGCTTTACCCCTAGATGTCCAGTCAACTGCTGCACCTCAATGTATTTCGAGGAGAACCAGCAAGCTCTAGGTTCGAGTGGCATTTCACCCCTAACCACAACTCATTCGCTGATTCTTCAACATCAGTTGGTTTGGTCATGGATAGATCACCTAGGTTCGGGTCCATAAGTAGTGACAATCACCCTATGAAGACTCGCTTTCGCTACGGCTTCGATGGGTTCCGTTTCCTTAACCAAGCCATTGCCTTTGAGTCACCGACTCATTCTTCAGCAGGCACGCGGTCAGAGATCACTTTCCCCTCCCACTGCTTGGGAGCTCAGCATGGTTTCACATTCTATTTCACTACCCACTGGGGGTTCTTTTTCACCTTTCTCTCATGGTACTAGTTCACTATCGGTCACCTAGGAGTATTTAGACTTGCAAGGTGGTCCTTGTTGATTCACATGGGATTCCACGTGGGCCATGCTACTCGGGTCAGAGCATAAGCTAGTGATGCTTTTACCTATTGGACTTTAGCCATCTAGGGTGCGGCACTCAACCGATTCGCCTAGCAGCACAACACTTGTATTGCTCTCCCACAACTCCATTTTCACGGTTTAGGCTACTCCCATTTCACTCACCGCTACTATGGGAGTCGCTTGTGCTTTCTTTTCCTATGGCTACTAAGATGTTTCAGTTCGCTAGATTGTTTCTTGCTTGCTCATGGATTCAATAGGCAGTTCACAAGGTTGATATATTTGGGAATCTCTGGATCTATACTTATTTTCAACTCCTCACAGTTTTTCGTCGCTGGCTACACCCTTTCTCATCTCTAGGGCAAGCCTTTCCTCTTTTGAACCTCGCCATTAATGTTAAGGCTATGCCATCTTAAGGTGCTCCTAAATGGAAGGAGCATATCAATATCCATAAATGCGAAATCATATATTGAACTGCCGAATTGGCAAAATTTAGTGCTATCATTTTATCTGGTAAGTTCACGGGCTGGAGATAAGTGGACTCGAACCGCTGCTGACATCCGCCACAGGGTAAACTACCACCTCTCAAGCCTCCCTGACGGGTTCTACCACAAAGGCCAACGATAGACAATAACCCCCCCCCCCCCAAACACAGCTTACAACTTTCATCGTACTATACTCTCCAAAGAGCAACTCTTCTCAAAATCTCAAAACAAAAGGTGCTGGGTTGGAATCCCATTCTAAGGATTCTTGTGGTTCCAGGGAATCCAACTACAGGAGAACTAGGGATGGAGAGCTCTCCCTTTTTTCCGCCTGACTCTTTGATCTTAAATTTAAGAATGCTGGTTTTAAGAACGCGTGATTGCCTTTCTCCAACCCTTTGCCCAACCAGAGAGTAGATGACTAATGTGTTCCACTTATTGAACAGGGTCTATGGTCGGTCCGTGACCCCTAGACGCTGAAGGCGTCCTTAGGGTGATCTTGTAGTTCCTACGGGGTGGAGACAATAGGGTCGGTCTATGTATTTTCCTTCCTTTTGTAACATTTCTCTCAGTAGGAAAGACTCTTTGCTTTGGATCTAGTTATACTCTTCGAGTATATTGACAATTCCAAAACACTGCTCATACTATCATTATAGTATAATGACCAGCAGTTGTATATGGCCCTATCATCTAGTGATACCCTATCGTATAGTGGTTCAAGACATCTCTCTTTCAAGGAGGCAGCGGCACATCATTTTGCAGTATCTTTTACAGAATTACTTGAAAACAATCATTCTGCACTATCTATCTTAGCTATCTTATCTTAGGTTTGCTGGATGCTGTCTCATGGTGTAATTAAGCTGGATATGCTATTATATGCTACTGCTTTAGTTTAGCAATTCATTAGCTAAAGATAAGCCAAACTGGACAGCTAGTGGAACTCGAATCCTTTTTTTAGCGAGCGAGCGAGAGTATCACGCTGAATCTTTTTACCTACGAGAAGAGGCTTCATGCATGCTTCCAACGAATGTGGGTACAAGTGAACACCATACCAACACGACATAGCAATGCGGCCATGGCATATAGACGAGGTGTACTAGGCAAGAGGAAATTAAGTCTATGGCATTTAGTTGACGGGAATTATTAAAGATGTTTTGGGATAGGAATCGTATAGAAATGAATGGGAAAATACCACCAATTTCCTTTAAAAAACTCAACCAATTTTCGTGAATAACTGAATGCAGTTTCGGGGGTGATGGAAAATGAATATGAGGGTGAAAATATGTTCGAGAACAGCCGATGATAATTGATAACCTACCATCATGGTCATGTTCTATCTGAACAGAAGAGTATGATAATAATATAGAAAGCACGACCTGCTCCTCAACCGTCCGTCGAAGATATTCCAGATTTCAAGTTCATTGGATTAAAGAAAAGAAAGGATTCCGATAAATTGATCAGAATCAGTTGGATCGTTTTCTTCAACAACACTAGTCAAATTGCTAGCCTTGGAAGATGCCTCGAGATCGACGCTTTGTCAGCGGTGGTGGCATCTTCTCCGGGGAAGTTCGCCGCGGCTAAGATTGGGATTTCGAGGTTCACAAGTGACTAGACTCGCGGCCTTGGATCGAGTCTGCAACTCTTTCTGAGTCCATTAGTCCCTCCTGACTCCAATATTGTTTAACGGATTTTCCCTCGAATGTTAATACCTGGTCAAATAACCCCCTTCCCACAATCCACCATGGCTTTGGTCCTACGTGGTGCTGACTGGGATCTGATGTCAGCTGGCATTGTGCTAACGTGACTCTGCGCAATAGGACTACACGAATACCAGTATTGAATCTGAAAACAAACCATGTTCTTTTTGACTTTTCAATGGTATTTAACTTTTAATTCCTCTTATGATCATTATTCATAAAACTACTAAACTATAACAAAAGACATAAAACCTCAACCCCTTCCCTTTGAAAACAAAAAATGGCGTCACCAGCTACCACCCCACCCCTCCCTCCACCCTACCACTCCCTAGGGGTGAAAACAAATCGAATATAAATCAAATAGTGTCTCTATCACATTCGTATTCGTATTTTGTAAACAAATATGAATTTGAATATTTTTTAATACAAATACAAATCGAATATTGTAACGAATATGAATTTGAATTAAATTTCTACTCAATTCGGTTGGATCCGAATATCTCATAACTTAGGTAGTATAAGATATTAATGAAATTTTATCCTTGTACAATCATGTTTAATCATTCTAATTCATTTACTTTACCTAAAGAAGCATGAATTAACATTGAATTAAAAAAACTTATTCAACTAATTAGTCATATTGTAATAAAATATGT
This sequence comes from Melocanna baccifera, assembly GCA_036346265.1. NCBI lineage: Eukaryota > Viridiplantae > Streptophyta > Magnoliopsida > Poales > Poaceae > Melocanna > Melocanna baccifera. The sequence continues at coordinate 15,640,583 of CM070687.1, forward strand.
ATATTACTTTATCGAATACGAATAGTTCAAATAAAATAACATTTCAGATTGTAAAAGATTATACTATATTCGTATCCACATTTTTATACGAATTTGAATATAAATATGATTATAAGAGAAATTATTAATCAGATAAAAAATCTATACCATATTCATATTCGATCAAATTCAATAACCAAATAATACGAATAATTCATATCTATCTTCCACCCCTACCACTACCACTCCCTTCCCAAACTCCTCCTCCGCCACCACCACAGTGCCCGCCTCCCGATCCGCAGCCTCCTTGCCGTGCACGCAGCACGCTCTCGCCGCCGTCGCCGCCGTCGCTGGCCACCTCTTCCTACCCGACCCCCACACCCTCCTCCTTCTCGCCTACTCCCGCCTCTCGTGTAACCGTGCCCGCCATCACCTTCTCCTCTTCCGCTCCTCCCTCCACCACTCCGCGCTACACACTCATTGCTCCCTCCCACTAGCTGTCTCTGCCGCCCGTCGCAGCCTCCCGCTCGCGCTCTCCCTCCATGCCGTCGTCGTCGCCTGCGGCCTCCTCCTATTCCCGCACGTCGCCAATGCCCTCGTCTCCCTTTACGCCAAGAACGCGCTCCCAGGAACCGCGTGCAGCATGTTCAACGAAATGCCCGCCCCGAACATCGTCTCCCACAACGCCTAGCTTGATGAACGGGCACGTCCGGTCCGGAAGGTTAAGGCTCGCGCGGGAGGTGTTCGAGGGGATGCCACGTCGTGGGGCACGGTGGTTGTGCGAGGAGGCGGTGGGGCTGTATGACAGGATGAGGGGCGAGGTGTTCAGGCCAGACGCTGTCGCGTTGGCCGCAGTGCTGTCGTGCTGCGCGCAGCTCGGGGCGCTGGAGAAGGGGCGGGAGGTGTATGAGTATGTGAGGTGGACCTGGCCCCGGCCAAATGTGTTCTTGTGCACAGGGCTTGTTGATCTGTATGCCAAGCGCGGGTGTGTCGAGGTTGCCAGGGAGGTGTTCGAGGTGTGCCCCAAGAGGAACGCGTCCACGTGGGATGCGCTCATCATCGGGCTGGCGATGCACAGGCATGGCATGGTGGCGCTGGGGTACTTCGACCGGCTGCTGGCTGAGGGGGTTCTAAATCTGTCCATTGGGCCGTGCCGCGCGCACGCAAGACGGGGCCTGTGCTCGCACGCCCGTTAAGGCCGTGTAATAAACGGCCTCGTCGCGTGCCGCCCGCGGGCTACGTTGCAAGCCCAGGCACGGCCCGACGCCATGCCGTGCCGGCCTGGGCACGGTTAAAGCTAAACGGGCCGTGCCGGTCCGGCTAGCCCGTTTAGTTGAAAAAAAGAGAAAAAATAAGAAAAATAAGAAAAATTGTAAAAAAAATTGTAGAAAATTCAGAAAAATTCAAAAAAATATAGAACATTATAGACATTGTTAATCATAAAAATAAATATTTGCAATGACATAATGAGCTTTATTAACTTATTAAATTACTTGGGATGGCTACCTCATTAAAAATTTGACCAAGTAAAAACTCAATTTGAGAAAATCTTGATAAAGAAAAAAGAGTAAAGCCTATAAAGCTCATTAGTGACTATATGTGAAGAAAAATATTGAAAATCCTATTCATTGCTATCTAAATACAAATTCTCAAAAGATTCTTCTAAATCTTTATTTTCTGCAGTATGTTGGAGTCTTGATTCACTTGTTCCCAGTCTTTGATGGTCATAAGTACTTCGACCATCTCGTTGGAGAGACTTGTTCGTCACTCCTCAATTATTCTTCCAGAAAGACTGAATGATGACTCCGAGGAGACTGTAGAGACAGGAATAGTCAACACATCCCGCGCTAATATGGATAGCACTGGATATGACACCTTCTGGATTTGCCACCATGAGAGGATGTTCAACTCCTGCTCGAAGCTGACGCAATCACTATTGAGATAGCTTGATAGATCTCCAGTACTTTATCGCCTTCCTTCTCCTAACTGATGTGTACCTGCACCTGCACCTGCACGAGAACTAGACGAAGAACCAAAAATCTTGCCCCATTGCATAGCCCCTCTAGAGGTGCTAGGGACTACTGAGGGTCTTTCCAAATGCACAGACCTAAATTTATTTTCATATTTATCATATACCTCATATAATTTACTCTTAACTAATGTAAAGTATAAAGAATAGTCTAGATTGGTAGCCTCACTTAAAATTTGTAAATCATTCATAAATCCTTGGAGTTTGGCCCTAGGATCCAAAATAAAAGCGAATGCATATAAAATAGGAATTTCTCTCTAATATTTTAAAAACTTAGTTTTCATGGCACCTACAGCATCCCGTAGTATAGGATCATTTTCAAAAGCCTTTAGGTGAGTGGCAATTTCAACAATATTATGAACAATTATAGGAGATATAGGGTAATATACTCCAGAAAGACAAAGTGTAGATTTGTGAAAAATTTCTAAAAAGGAAAATATGTTTTCAGCAACAACCCAATCATTTTCAGTAAGTTCAGGGTCTCTAACTTGGGTTCTACTGGAGGAGCTACGAGATTGATGGCTTTGGGTGTGAAGGAAAACAGATAAGGTGCTCCTATATGGCAATATTTGTTTAAGCATAAGGTAAGTAGAGTTCCATCTAACAGGCATGTCTAAAGCAAATCCTCCGCCGAGAGGCCGAATTCTTCGGCATCTTCGGATGGATATGCTTGTTGAAACGTTTGCATATCCTCCGCCGAGAGGTCGAATTCGGAGAGTTGAAAATCGTAGTTCTCCATTAAATTAACTGCAAATTGAAATAGTAAAGAACGATTAACTTACTATTAAACCAACAAATAATAGCAAAAAAGTAAAATAAGACAGCATTATTACCTCCTTTGCAGCTCTCACAAAAAAATCTGAAGATTTTTGAATTTTGGAATTTTTCCTGAATGTTTACCAAATTTGTGCAAACACTTTCGAATTTTCACAGCTAAACCGAAAGAGAAGAGTGAGATTTGAGGTGTAGAGAATGGAGGCCGGATGCCTCCCTATTTATAGAAAAAAAATTTAGATTTTTTTGAAATTTTTTGCTATTTTTTTGAATTTTTTACCCCAACAGTCATAAAAATAGCTATTTTTTCGAACGTTGCGGGCCGGACGTGCCGTGCCGGGCTGGCACGGCCCGTTTAGAACCATTGGGTCTACACTTCCGGGTCTATAGTGCCGGACCACGGTGCAGCCCGTTTAAGCCCGCCCATTTAGCCAGCTTTAGGGGGTTCGGCAGATGGGGTCACTTTCTTGGGGGGTGTTGATTGGTTGCAGCCATGCTGGCCTTGTGGACATGGCAAGGAGGATCTTTTGTGAGATGGAGGGCCTTCGGATGCTCAAGCATTATGGGTGCATGGATGACCTGCTTGCTCGATAACTGGTCACACAATGCCACTGTAGATATTTTTTTTCAAATTTGACTATCGGATGTCTGTATATATCTAGCTCTCTTATTAAGCTCAGCATGTATTTACCGAGCTAGGTACAATGATGTGTTGAGCCACGGTTGCGGCAGCGATTAAATTAGTGCTAATTATACTTTAATTAGTGCTAATGATGCTTAATTAGTAATAATCGTGCTTAAGTTAATCAAGTACTTATGGCAGGCAGAACCTATTGAGCCGAGGGTCGCTTGGTAGCACTTGCAGAGCTACTGTAGTGCGGCAGGCTGCATATTTTGTCTGTCATAGCTACCGAGCTCGGGAATAGGTTAGATTTACAAAAACAGACGTCCGAATGTAAAATTTGAAAAAACAATTGCTATATTATAATTTTTGTGAATAGTTCCTTGGTTGAGCTGGGCATTCCGAGGAAGCAATGGAGATGGTCAACATGATGCCAATGGAAGGGGACACTTATGTCTGGCGAGGTATACTCGCCGGCTTTAGAATGCATGGGAATGTGGAGGCGGTGGAGGTTGCGGCAGACATTTGCTGGAGCTGAATCCTAACAATAGTGGGGTATACCATGTCATGGCGGTGATCTACACAGATGCTGGTAGGTGGGAGGATTTTGCGAGGATTAGGAAATTGATGGATGAAAGGGTTGGTAGGAGGAATGTTGGTTGCAATTCGATTATGGTGGTGCGTAAGTTAGCTTATATTTTAGGTTTTAGGCTTATTTAATATTGTTTAGTATTATTTAAGTTTTTTTCACTATAACTGTTATAATTTTTTTCAATATAATTAAATTTAAAAAATAAAATAGAAAAAATAAATTCTTTCATCTAGGACGATGCAAAGAAATACAACAAAACCAAAAAACCAAAAACTAAAAAATTAAAATTAAAAACTAGAAACTAAAACTACAAATATAAACCCAAATAAGTAGGACCACCATGGAGCACAAAGATAGCATCCCTATGCTGAGCCCTATGCTGAGCTGATAGCGGCATCATCGTGCTATCAGGGTAGACTATACTTGGAAGGCCATCATTGCAGAGTAGAAAGTAGCTCTGGAGGAGGACTAGGAGGAGTATCAATGACAAGGCTTCCAAGTTATCAAATTTTTAGTGCGAGAATTTCATTAGTTCAAGTCAACCATATAATTTGATATCCTTGTGAACTGTGATGTCTGTTGGAAGTGTGTAGTTACTCTATTCCCATGGGCCAAAAGCTCAATAAGTAATATGTATGTTTGCAAAAACACCCTAAATAATATATATATATAGCATCCCCTTCAAACTCATGATGAATTAATAATACTAAAGCAATGCTGAAGGCTAGTCTATAACTTGGTGAATAAATCGACTTATTGAAGCTTCGAAGACATATGCTGAAAATCAACAACTTTGTCTTGCACCGACGATCGCATATATAAAGCATTGATTGCAATGTGCTTGGTGAGCTCATGTTTCACATGATCTCAAGTAATGCTAATCACACCAATACTATCTGATAAGCGAGGAGTCAGTGCAGAAGTAGAAACACCAAAATCGTCAAGTAGCCACCGAAACCAAGTGATCTCAACTATCAACGACGTCATGGTTCTCAACTCAACCTCAGCGCTCGAGCAAGAAATGACAGTATGCTTCCTGGCCTTTCAGGCAATCAAGGAGGAACCAAGGATAACACAATAGGCAGAAAGAGATCGACGATCAGAATGATCACTAGCGAGAAAAAAAGGCGACGAGTGATGGTCCCGCGATGACATCACAGAACATGAAGAAGGTGACTACAGTGAAGCTAAGTGGGAGCAGAGACAAACTGACTCAGGATGTAAACTAGGTAAGAGATGTTAGGACGAGTAATCCCATGGTAGACAAGGCTCCCAACTAGATGGCGATAGCGAGTGGGATCCTCGAAAGGCTCACTATCCGTAGGTCGAAGGTGAACACCAAGCTCCATAAGAGTATCCACTATACGCTGATCGGTAAGACAAACACGAGTAAGAATATTCTGAATATAATGCTCCTAGGAGAGATAATTGCCCTCTAGCGTAGAAGTGATCTCAACCCAAAAAAATAACGAAGAGTGCCCAAATTAGACATCGAGAACTGCTCACTGAGATGCTCCTTCATAAAGGCAATGTACTGAGAGTCATCATCAGTAATGAATATATCATCGACATATAGAAGGGGGAGCGTCTAGCCCCGAGGAGAGGTGTGTACAAAGAGGGCAAGATCATGACCACTGGTGGAGAAACCGGCTGTAGTGACAACAGAAGAGAAGTGGGCAAACCAAGCATGAGTGGCTTATTTTAGCCTATAGAGAGAGCGACGAAGGTAACAAACCATACCATCAAGAAAAGAATATCCAGGGGCGGCTACATGTAGACCTACTCACGTAATTCACCATTGAGAAAGGTATTCTTGATGTCCAATTGAGAAATGGGTCATTGTCGACCAGAGACCACAGCAAGAAGAGTGTAAATAGTGGTCATATGAGCGACAAGAGCAAATATCTCATCGTAATCACGACTATGCTTCTACTGTAAATCACGCGCTATAAGGCAAGCTTTGTAGCGTTCAAGGGAACCGTCAGAGCAGATCTTGATCTTATATACCCACTTGCACGTGATTAGAGTGGCACACACAAATAGTGGCACAAGATCCTAAATTACAGTACGCTTCAAAGTAGCAATCTCCTCAGACATCACAAGCTACCACTCAAGGTGAGTAGCAGCCTCATAGTAGGTCATAGGCTTAGAAGAAGCAGCGGCTACAAAACTATAGTGCTCAAGCAGCCTGACAGTGTGACGATCACGAAAATTGTATCTAGAAGAATGCGGAGCAAAACCCAGCAAGGATGGAGAAGAAGAACTGGGAACAAAGCCCAGCAAGGACGATTACTCGACTAGAGAAGGAGTAGAGTGAGGATGACGAGAGTAGTGTAGAAGAAAGGGTGGAATCTCAACAATAGAGTGGGAAGAAAACTGCGACAGAGGTGGAAGAGGTGTAACAGGATGTGGAGGATGAGGCAAAACAGTAGTGGAAGGTAGAGAGTCAGGAAAAGTCACAAAAAAGAGTGACTCAATAAGAGAATCGGACCTGACTATGAGGAACAAAGGTAGTAAGGTCGGAACTCATCGAAAGTGACATCTTAAGAGATCATCATCCTACGAGCAGTAGGGTTGTAGCAGCGATAACCCTTATACTCAATGCTGTAACCAAGAAAAAAACTCAACTAACTGAGCAGTCAGCTTGGTGCACTTACAAGGTGGAAGAAGGACGAAACAAACACAGGCAAAACTGCAATGGTGGCTATACTCTAGAGCTCAACCATAGAGATGCTTGACAAAAGTGGTACCCTAAAGGGCAGTGGAGGGCCACATGTTTATGATAAAAGCAATAGTGGAAACAGTCTTAATCCAGAAGTAAGGGGAATAGAATAGGCAAGCATAAGAGCACGAGCAGTGTCAAGTAAGTGACGATACTTATGCTCAGAGACACTGTTATAAGCGTGAGCACCAGGACAAGAATACTGGGAAAGAGTACCCTACTCAGCGAGAAAGTGACACAAAGCAGTAGATAGATACTTACCAGCAGAGTCAACACAAAACACACAAATGGCCGAATCGAACTGAGTGCAAACTATGGTGGCGAACATTTAGTAAATAGGAAGAACCTAACTGCGAGAGGACATGAAGTAGATCCAAGTATGGAGAGAATAATCATCAATAAAAATCATATAATATCGATAACCCCCTTTTGAAATGAAGGGAGTTGAGCCCAAAACATTATAATGAACAAGATCAAAAGGATGAGTGAAAATAGGATCACTAGAGTGATAGGGAACTATAGCTGCTTGCTAAGCTTGCAACCCATACAATGTAAAGATGTGTCCCCAGAAACAGACCCAAAAACACCACGACCAACTAGTGATGATAGACGCGATCCGCAAAGATGACTGAGACGATAGTGCCACCAAGCGTAGGAGGTAGTGGAGGATGCGGCAAGGGCAGAAGTAATGGCTGGGCTGGCTAGTTGGTGGACACAACAGAAGGCATATGGAGCCTGTCGAGCTCACAAAAATGCTGTGAATTACGGTACCGAGAGCCAGTACCAAACAGAGTCCCCGTATGACGGTCTTGAACAAAACAAGAGTCAAACTCAAGAATAACATGACAATCATGATTAATAATCTGACCAACCGACATAAGCTACATAGTAAACTAAGAAACATGAGAGACTGTAGGAATATGAAAAGAGGAAGTGGAAAGCGTGTCTTGACTTGCAGCAGGAAGAGAGGTACCATCTGCAGTCTGAATAGTGGGAGAGAAAACTATGGGATGCAGCGAGGTGAGGTGGATAGAATCTAGTGTCTTGTGAAAGGAAGCACCAGATACCTGATGAGGGAGGAGGTGGAGGTGTGAAAGACTGGTGAGAAGCAAGAGTCAGACGAACCAACACTTAGGAATCTAAGGACGAGCCAACACCGAGGCACTGGAGGAGTGAGAGGAGCTCTGGCAAGAGGTGCCAGCTCCTGAGTGGGAAGAGCCACAGATCCCTTTGGGTGACATTCACCCCCAACAACCCTAGTCCCTCCTCCGCTTGTAACAATCCTGATACCTGTGGCCGTCACACTAGCAGCAGGTGCAGTGGAGACCCACAGTAGAAGCAACAACCACTGGTGCACTGGGAGCTGGAGGAGAGATCATGGCTGGTGTTGAGAAACAGGCGAAGTGGTAGGTGATGAAGTAGACAAGACAACCTACATCTAAACTGCATCATGGTGATGAGCCTCCTCAGCAGCATAACTGTGAGAGCCTCCACTAAAGCTCGGACATGGATGATGAGTCAAGAGCTAAGCCCGCATAGTCTTGAACTCAGGTTAGAGACACGTTAGGAAGTCATACAAATGGCGAGTCTCTTGGTGAGCACAAAGCTGCACATATCAGGAACAGGTCTGACAGACATCCGACCCTAGAGAGTCAAACTGATGCCACAACGTAGACATCTGAAGGGTAGAAGTCATCGATGGTAGCATTGAGCTGCTGAAGAGAGTGCGTCTGATGCACAACGGAGAGATACATAATATCACTCGTCGGCTGGTAGTGAGCTCAAAGGCACTCCCACATAAGTTATATCGTCGGCAGCTCTGCCATGTCCATGGAGATGGCGACGAGCATGCTACCCACCAAGATAGTGTTAGCACGAGCCTACCCTTCTACCATCACTTATAGGTGTGTAGTTCAGACTGGTAGAACTCCAGGGCCTCCTCCAATGCAGCAGTGGCCTCCTCCTAAGCCACCTAATCCGCACCAGCAAGAAGAGCGAGTAGAATGGGCAGCTTCGGCTGAGGCGAACAGGGGTTCTCGCTAGTGAGATGACCCTAGAGACGCTAGCTATTGAGGTGAATTCTCAGGTGAGCAATCTACTCCCAGAAGTTCATCCTGTCAAAACGAACCGATGGGAGCGGGATGGCAGAAGGAGCCGCTCCACTCAGCGAGGTCTTTGAGCTTGTTGTTGTGCTTCGAGAAGAGCACCTGCACCATGTAGCGCACCGGCAGTCGCTCGTTCTGCACGGCGTGCACAGCTCGTAGTGCTGGGTGAGGACCTCGTGTCTGGCACGAGGAGGGCAAAGCTGGCGCGGACCGGCGGTGGCGTCGGGACAATGGTGTCAACATGAGTCAGAGCCAGTGGAAGGCTGCCGAGTCTGGCGCAAGGAGGACGGAGTTGGCGCGAACTGGCAACAGCGTCGGGGTGACGCAGCTGGCGCGGCTTCAAGCAGGAGGAGGTGGCGCCGAGTGCGAGAAGAGGAGGCGGCGCCGAGCTCGAGAAGAGGAGGTAGGTGGGAGGGGGCGGCGGTGGCGGTAGAACCCTAACCCTGACCTTGGCCATCTGATACCATGTTGGAAGTATGGAATTACTCTATTCCCTTGGGCCAAGAGCCCAATAAGTAACATGTACATTTACAAATAATACCCTAGACTATATACATGTAACAATGTCCAAGTCCTGCACTCTATTCTGCAGGGTTAACCTCTGTGTGTTGCCGGACTTTATGCTGCAAAGTGCTAGTGTAAACAGTAGCCGATGAGTTGTGAATTGTGATAGGAGTCATATTGCAGTTCCAGGCAGAACCTGACGATTGCATCTTGGTGCATGACATTACATATTCATGGACTTCGTGGCAAGTAGATTTTCTTGTCAGATCAACTGCTCATTCTGATGCTGACGAAACCAGAACGTGAATTGACAAAGGGCCAAGGAAAAATTCTGGCCGCAGTGCAGGAAAAATTCTGGCCGCAGCCCACTGCGTTAAGCTCAGAGTCTAGAGTTCGCGCATTTCACTTCTTTGCTCTGTTTTTTCACAACTACATACACTCATCGGTTTGGAATTTTGTGGTTTAGGTGATGCTTCGGAATAGCAGACAATTATTTGCTGGAGCACCATCCATCCATGCTCAATAGAGTATGGAAGAGAACCAAACAGTGTTACCTCTGTAATCAAGATGAGACGAAACCATCTGTTGTTTATTTGCACACTAGGAGCATAATTTGCTAATACTTCCCAATTCAAACATTCAGAAACATCCCTATATAACTAGTAGTCTAGTATCCTGGGCTCCAGGACTAAGACGAACTCTCTGTGAAGGTCTTGCAGCTCTTAACTGAACCATGTAGACATAAAACGAAAGTTACCGCTGAAGCTGTCAACAAAATAGTTTGCTATCTATGAATTGGCTAATTGCTAGCACCATGGGATGTGTATATATCATGAATAATTGGCTGATTTAGAGCATAAAATTTCTTTTGAAAACAAGCGGATCATAAAATTAATTTGCGTTCCTTCGGGTGAAAATGCTTGGTTTGAATTGGTTTTTTTGTTGCAAGAGTGCATTGCTTATACGTTCAGTTACTTGCTGGGACGCAAGTCCGGAACTCTCGACCCTGTTTGATTTGTTGCTACAGGTCATCAGTACAAATCAAAGCATGCCAGGGAACAGGGAGATAAATTGCTGTTAAGAATAATGCAGGAATGCACAACACATTATTCTCACCGACCAAACCTTCTGATTTTATAGCTCTCAATTCAAGGATTATTTTTCCCCATATATTAGCCAAGGAGAACCCTCATGATCTCTCCTAAATGATCTTGAAGCATTCCAATGGTGCAAAGCAGGAATTATCCTCATGCCCCACGAATCCAGGATAACTATCACCCACATGTTTTTAACGTCGGCATCCTTGGAGAAAAAGGTTGCGGCAGTACCGGATGCAATCGGTCCAGTCTTCGTACTCCCGAGGCTTTCTGTTCTTTTCAAGATGATGCAATTCATAATTCATGGTATTATAAGTTTCAAAGGAAAAAGGTTGAAGAACACCCACATCTGCTGAATAACATTTCCTTTTATTTTGTCCCAATCAGATACAACAGGCTTTCTTGTATGGAATGGCTACACAATGTTATCCGAGGAGGAATGTAAATGCGTCCCTCAATGAGATTATTCCTTCCACAAATCTAGTCCTCGGTTCAATAATGACAAGCCGCCGCACCCCTGAAAAGGCACATGGAATGTCATAGCGCAGGACTTTAAACCAATCTGCCAAATTTATGTTAAAATTACAAATTTATAATGGCTGGTTTCATGTAATATGCAATCCTCACTTGCTCCCTGTATGACCATGCACATGCATCTGTCACAAACTAGTACCTGGAATAGACAATTGCTCCAACACCTCAAGCAAGGTACTCGTGCTTAAGCAGGTATGACACTGTCTTCGGCCATTCACCTGGTACTGCAGCTCCAAAGCCTAAAAAAGAGTGAAAGATAGAGTGAAATCATTATCTCAAAGAGAACAAATTCTGTTATCCGAAAAACACAATGCAGGAACAAATACAAAAACATTTGCAACAACCAGCGTAAAGTGCACAGTGGAGCGGACAAATGATTGATGGTGTATCAAGATGCTGCGGTGTTCAAGTGGAGGTATCAACCTCACTGATTCAATTATTAATGCAACAGAAGTTATATTTAAATGAGCCATTGGACATCAGCCTGGCCAGATAACTTCCATGCCTTGTTTTCTTCCTTCTCACATTCGATGAACTGAACACCATAACAGAGCTGTGTGTTATGATGTTATATATTTATCTAACAGACATCTAACAATATAACTGATCATCAAAATGGAAAATCAGAGACATCACCGTAATGCAGGTCTCCCTATATGTATACAAGGTGAGGTATATGTATACATGTCAAAGAAAAGGTAATGAGTACAATTGAAAAGCAAGAGGGAGGGACATACATGCTCCACAGTCAGTTGCTCAAGTTCAATGCGAGTGTAAACATCATTCTTCGCCAGAGCCATGATATCACTGTGGAAACAGGTTAAGATTGAAAATTACATTCTTCCAAATGAACAACAAATATGACAACTGCAAAATAATGGCATCAGCTATCTGCATCTTCTCTTAACATAGTGCTGCAAAATGTCATGTCAAAGCTGCTTTGTGTGAGTAGATCAACTCAAGATTTCATGAAACACTATATAGAAAACATTTCAAAAATGGACCTAATGAGTTAAATGAAAAGGAGACAATAGCAAATGGACAATAAAGCTGAAGGTTCTTCAGTACAACTAACACTAAATTTACCAGATAAAAAACAAAGATTTTGCCGAATGGACACAAAAGTTTAAAGTATGTTTGCATTTCAACTTTCAAGACACAGCTTCAGTACATGCATCCCGTTCTTTTATCTTATTAAATGGACCATTGATGTGCAGATGGACAATAAGGAAAGTAGTGTGCATTTAGAAGCTTAGGAAGATGGTCAGCACAATGGTAAAAGTAGTGTGCCTTTAGGAGCTTAGGAAGATGCTCAGAAAAATGGCAGCAGTGCTATTCAGATAGACATCACCAACACGACAAACAACATAGGTCTACCAACTCCTGAAACTCTAAAAACTTAAAAGGCTGAGACTACGGCAACTTGTACCACCCTCTGAAAAGCAGATGAACCCAGTCAAACTAACCCCTGTTCATATTGGTTTCTGCTTAGAAAAGCTATAAAAAGTCAAAAGCTAATATGAACACCTAGCTTCTCGAAACGGCTTCTTCACTCCTCTCACTACCATCTCGTTTTGGGGATAAAGCAGGAGGTCACGGATGCATCACGCACCCCACTTCTCTCGCTCCCGTCACATGCACGTATCTCTTCCTTACTTTTTTCATTGTTCGCCCTGTTCTTCGAAAAGCCACTTCTTTCAGCCATTATTATTCATTTTCAATTAATTTTCAGCCACTTCTAAAAGCCACAGCAAAGAGCCATCAGCAGAAATCAACACAAAGTCATAACTCATAAGATGTTTTTTTCAATCTCAAACACATTGGTCATTTGGATCTTGCGGTGGCAGGAATAGACAAATGAGGTAGATGGATAAAGTGCTAAATAGGAGAAATGAGGGCATTGGGTGGCTAAATAATAGTAAAAGGGTCACATTTAGGATTTCATGAGCTTTTAACAAAACGGAAAAGTTTTATGATTTTCTAACAATACACATGAATGTATAAGGAATGGCTAATCACTATATTCTTATCATATTAAAAGTTCACATCCCTTCCCAAGAAACAAGCTGTAGCTGTGCAACATAAGTCTTGCTTTCAGTACTTGGGATGGCAATAAAAGACCAGACAAGGACCAATTTCTACGAGTAAGGTCTTATTTTATGGATCTTTATGTCATCGCACAAAGATAAATAGCATGTTCAAGCCCCAGTGGATAACTTCATCAAGCATAGGTCAATTGATTCTATCAATACAAAAGAATAGAACAGCATACCAGCATCGTAAAAGAAAATGGAAGGTATGCAAACCTGAGTGAGTACACATCAAGGAGGGACCCATTGTCATCAACTATAGGAATTGAGCTTACTCTATCTGGAGGGGGAAAAGAAGATGCAACATAATGGTTAGATTCAGTAGATATTACTTCATAAGGATGCAAAATATTGTTTCTAAATATTACAACAGCAAATTAAGAAATAGCGCATGCAGTTCAAAAAGGAACAGGCCTAAAGGAGAGACTAAACTTTTAAAAATAAGTTAATCCTCGTTCTTGTATTTTAAGCATTTCAAATTTGCTTGGTAAGAGTTTAGCTCACATCACAACTTCATACCATTAAGTCGTCTGTGTGAATCCCTAAGAGTTAACACTATTCGATAACCTTCAAATATAAAGCAATGTTACTACCTCACTAAATTCTCCGCATGGCTAGTAAAGGCATCATTTTCCAAACGAGGCAGTGAAGTAACAACGATACAAAACTAATTATATAGCCATTGGAATATGTTTTCCCATTTGACTAACATCAGGTTCTCCCATAATTTTGTATAAGTTTTGTAGTGTTGCAATTTGCAAATGCAAAGTAATAGAATAACATCCAAAGTACATTAATTACTACTAAGTTTCATCAATGTGCTATACTGCAACCATGCTATATATTTCAAAAAGCTTCCCTGACATGAGAATCATATAATTCAGACTGTACAAAAGAGCTGTAAAGAAATCTACAGTCTAAAAAGTGTTCTCGCGTGTATACTATTTAGCAAATATTCCTAATTTCATATGCCCCAGTTTTCTCTCTCTATGGTAGGTTTCCAGGGATCCAACAGCTAAAAAACTGATGATTATAAATATAGCTTGTCCAAATTTCTCAGTTCAGACTTTAAAGAGAATAATTCGAGGGGAAAATTAAGGGTACATGTTGTAAAAACCCAAATGTATCACTGTAAAAGATGAACACTAATGTAATGTGCGCATGATCCTACCTAGCATCTATTTTGTACATGTCACGTGTTATGGCCTATGGTCCGGTGAGGCATTGTAGCAGGCAGATGAACAGTACCATGGATACTGTAGCACGCAAATAGTGCCGCATGGCTTATTGCGGTCGTATTGGGAAGGGCTCAATGCATATCTTCATATTAAGAATAATTAAATACATATCTTCATATTACGAATAGATAGATGCATATATTTATATTAGAAATAGATATCTTAATATTTAAATAGTATGGATATGATAATATCTTTAGTTGATTGGTTGCATTAGATTGTATTAGTTTCCATATTGTTAGAGACAACCTCATCTATGTAAAGAGAGGGGCCTCACCATTCATAAGCAAATAATAAATAAACAAAGTTCCTAATCTCTTCCCGTCTTCTTCAACTAAGCCTCAGAGCCTTGACAGCAGCATGGCCGGCCGTTTAAGGACGAGTACTCTACCCTCGGTCCTCGAACCCGTACCCAACCAACACCAACCATAACATTTGGTATCGAGCTACTCACCATAGCTTCTGCTGCTGATTGTGCGGTTGGTAATGAAGGTCTAAGTTGCGGACCTTAAAACCGATCTCAGCAACATGATGACCTTGATGAAAAAGTTCATAGTCAAGATGGAGGAAAAGGCACAGCATGTTGCTGCGATTTCTGAGTCGCCATCACTGCCAGAACCATCGCCACCGATGCCACTCCTGCCATCGCCACCGATGCTTTAGTGGGTAGCATTGTCCTAGGCTGCACCTCTGGTGCCTTCGCCAAGGTGGAAGGTTGCCGCTGTCCAGCGGCGGTCCTTTCCACATGGCCAGCCAATGTCATGCCTTCGTAGATGTGGGGCATGGCGGGTGTCAGGACCGCAACGGCTTTGCATTCTTCCCCACACTAGCAGAAGAGCATCACTGCCGCACCACATAGCTTGTCCATGCCGTCGGCACCTCCTGCAACAAGTCATGCCAAGGGATCGCATTCCTCGCTGTTGTCCATCTGGGTATTGCACTCTCTTCCATACAACTCCGTCGGCGCCACGGGCTCTCGTCGACATAGGGTTACGAAAGACTTTAACTATAACCGCCACCTGATAGATCGAGGACGAGCTGTCTCACCGCGAGGGGTGTAATGTTATGGCCTATGGCCCACCGAGGCACTGTAGCAAGCAGATGAATAGTACCCACAACACTATAGCACGTGAATAGTGCCACATGGCACAGCACTGTAGCGGTTGTATTAGGAAGGGTTTGATGCATATCTTCGTATTAGAAATAATTAGATACATATCTTCATATTAGGAATAAATAGATGCATACCTATATATTAGAAATAGATGTCTTAATATTTAGATAGTATGAATACGATATTATCTTTAATTGATTGGTTACATTAGATTGTGAATTTCTATATTGTTAGGGGCTAATCTCATTCATATAAAGAGATGAGCCATACCATTCATAAGCAAGCAATGAATAAACAAAGTTCCTAGTCTCTCCCCTCTTCAAACTAAGCCTCAGAGCCTTAACGGTAGAATGACCGACCATTTAAGGGCAATTGCCCTACCCTCAATCCTCGGACCCATACCCAATCAACACCGACCACAACAACGTGGTACAATTTATTTCATACCTTGATCATTGAATTTGTTAAGAGTTTTGTATATTTTAGTATCTCTCTCTCGGCCCATGATACCCAACTAATCGTGTACATATATGACTTCTTACAATGAATAAGATGCACAGTTGTGAATAGCAACCAAGGTTATTAAGACGGTAAGGCGAGGCGAGGCGACCCACCCCCCTCACAACTTTTAAGCGGTAAGGCGCGAGGCGAGGCGACGCCTTACACGCATTCTAAGGCGAAGAAAACGTAACTCTGGAAGTTTAAATCAAAGTCTAAATCGGAAGATTTCTAAAGAAAAGGACTTAATTGTAATTTTATAGAACTCTGAGGACTAAATTTGAAAATACCAAATCCTTTATATAACCCCCCAACCCTCACTCCGCCGATTTCACTCGGGCTGCGCCGACTCCTCCGACGCCTCCCCGAGCGCCGCCGCCTCCTCCGACGCCCGCTCTCCGAAGCGCGCCGCTCTCTCCGACGCCTCCGGACGCGCGCCCTCCCCGGCTCGGCCGCGCCTCTCCGACGCTTACCTCCGACGCCGCCGCTTCTCCTCCTCCCGATCCGGCGCCGCCCGATCCGCCGCGCTGGATCCGGTTTGCGCCGCCGCCGCTTCCACCAGACGACGCCGGATCCGCCTCTCGCGCCGGATTCGTCTCGCGCCGCCACCACTTCCACCCGGACAACGCGGATCCGCCTCTCGCGCCGGACGGGGCTTCCGCCACCGGATCCGTTTAGATCCGGCGGCCGCCGCCATCTCTCGACGCGCCGCCGCCCCTCCCCTCAAAGGCCGCTTGGGCACGGACGGCAAGGCGGGCAACGCTTGCCCCCGAAGCCGCTTACCGCTTAGGCGACGCTTAAGCGTCGCCTAAGCAACACCTTAATAACTATGATAGCAACATCTCTCCTCTCTAAAGTTAACATGGTATCAGAGCATGGTTAGGGTTTGCATCTCTCTACTACCACCGCCGCCGAGAGGCTGAGAGAAGCGAGATATCGATCCACCATCATCTCTAGCATGATATTGATGTGGATAAATTGAGATATATATAAGTGATAGGCCAACATACACACTGTATGTTTAATTAAACAAATTGTGTGTAACATGGGGAATAACAAAACAACTTGTGATAAATACATCTACCATACATAGACGTTGCTTTCCTTGGTTAGCATATTTTCAGGTTATCAAAAGCCGAGGATGGCTTTTCTTGAAGGAAAAGAGGATGATGCGGATACATACATGCTTGACTGAAAAGAATTATTGAGCCACACTAAATATTGCCAGGTGAACTCTAATTTTGTTAGATCTTTAATTATTATACTTGAAGATACAGAACTACTACTATTTTATTTAATTATATGCATGCCCATACTCGACCTGTACAAGCGTAAAGTGAAGATGTGTTTAGAAGGACTTTTAGTTGATCCAACCGATCAAATCTTATATTTGGATGCAGATTCTCTATCCTTCACCAATGATCAAATCCCACGCAATGCAATGAAATCTGCTGCAACTAGCCCATCATCTCCTGTGAAGCAAGCTCAAGAACATTTCGTGCATATAGAATCTGATATGCAAAATGATGCAGCTGAATAGAATGTTCACAATAGTGACTCTGAAGCATAGACCACTCTTGTGGGTTATGATGTACATGAAAAAACAGAAGTGGTTGATGCTGTGCTGCCTCCAGAGCTTCATGAAAGCAGTGATGGAGAAATATCGAAAGAGACAAGACAAAGCAATGGAGGAGCATCCACTAGAAGAACTTTCAGCCAGCAAGAAAGGAAAGCACACCAAGCAGGCCAAGCGTCCGAAAGGTCCTAGGCGCATGATTCATGTCTAGCTGACTGGAAAAGTCCAAGACACAAGGGCAGCCCAACCGCAAGGCAGTCAAGCCCATCCACATGAGGGAGTCACAGCCAATAAGGACATCAGTCCAAGGAGCTCAGCTTATCACGGCCTGCGAGTTTAGTTTGGCCAAAACAATTTGAGTCTGGTCATGTAATCTTCAATTTGAGTCCGAACACTACTAGCTTAGGGATTAATGAGTTTGAGCTGATTCAGTTTGTCTAGGCCTATATACACGTCGTCCAAGATGGGGGCGCCCCATATAGCTGCACCCCCTCCATCTTGCAAAGGTAGACCACCATAATTTCAGAAATAATAGATTGATTTGCTCTTGTTCTCATGATGGCCGAACCATCCAATGGAGAATTAGAAGTGCTTTCATAATCGAGATCGTTCAACCTTTTCACTGGAAATTGGGAGCGCGATAGAGTTTTACTTGGTGGTCGTGAAGTCCAGCATGTGTGCTCTTACGAATTAAAAGTGCTAACTCTTGCGTTGGCAACGGGGGATCATTACAATTCGAGTCTAAACGTGAGTACCTTAATCCTACGTCAAGAAGATTGGACGACCCTATTGTAAGTTCAAGTTCCAATTAGATTGGTTTTGGTGATTAATGACAAATCTAAATGTGAGACTAACTAATTAATGACAAATCTAAATATGATACTAACTCATTTAATGATAAATCTAAATATAAGACTAACTCATTTGTTAATTATGTTATTGTTTAGTTTCATTTGAATAAAAAGGTGAAAATCATGAAGACATGCATTCAATGTTATATTTTTATATCTTGTTGCATTTATCGGATCCAAAATATAGGTTGAACTCTACTAAACATCTGACATGATATGTGCATATATTTTTATTACACATTCTTGAATGCATACATTTAGGGAAAGTTCACTCTATGTTTGTGGTTTCATTAGTATTCATCCATGTTTGTTCTTTCACATATATTGGGGATCTCTATTTTAAAATATATCATTTGAGTATATAAACTTATATAGTTCATATATACTTAAATTGCTTTATATTCAATTATTCGCAATTGTGGTGATAGTTGTCAATTACCAAAAAAAAAAGATTGAAGGATCTAGACCCACCATTATAAGTTAATAATATGTTTTGGTAATTAATGACAATCACATTGTGGGACTAACATTTTTCATGAGTTGGATGAATAGATTATATTCCATGATGATAAAAACTTTAGATGGCTTTGTGTGTTAAAGATCAAGTTAAGATTTGGAATGAAAGATGACTTTATGATTTGAATTCATTAAGAGGATGTATCATATGTTGATGCACATCAAGATCCCGAAAAGATGATAATCATGAGTTGATTAAGTCAAGAGAAGACACATCATGTGTTGATGGAAGGCACTTGAAGGATGCATCATGGGTTGATGCATATCAAGACAATGACCTAGACTTGGAGTGAAAACAAGCATCACCAAACTTTAAGAGGATGTTTAAATCAAAGGTATAACTAGTTAGAGTTAAGGATGTGTTCCTAACTTTTTATCGGTCTTGATGTTTGATTGGAAGACAGGATTACTAGTATAGAATTGTCGAACTAATGCTATTAAAAGGGTCTTGTCTAGTAGCTTGAATATCATCATGTATTGATAATTTAATCCCGTTTACTCTCCATGGCATGATGCTATTGTTTGCAAATGTGTTTTACAAATAGTTGAGACTCATACATATAATC
Organism: Melocanna baccifera; assembly: GCA_036346265.1. Taxonomy (NCBI): domain Eukaryota; kingdom Viridiplantae; phylum Streptophyta; class Magnoliopsida; order Poales; family Poaceae; genus Melocanna; species Melocanna baccifera. The sequence continues at coordinate 15,659,990 of CM070687.1, forward strand.
CTTGCAAAATATGACTATACTCTGCAAATGTATTTTGTAAATAATTGAAGTCCATGTACCTACTTGTGGCATGATCTAAGTTTGCAGTACCAATATTACTGGGGTGTTGTGAAGGTTGGAACTCACATATCTAGAGTGAAAGAGCTACCACTAGTGGAATTGAGGTGTTTGACTTAATTCGTGGAGCCGGTCCAATTCGTCTGAGCTTACCTCAACATGAACTAGAGAAGACCGACAAGTCTCCAAACACCACAGTAAAATAAACCATGCCATTGTGGTTTGTTCTCTTGTACTCAATCTACATTCAAGCAATTATATTTATAAAATTAAATTGATTGCTTATCATCCTATGATTGCAAATCTTTCACATAAACTTAGATTGTTAGTACACTTAGTGAGATTAATAGATTTAGGCCTTAATTGAGAAAAAACCATTTTGATTTACACTTCCACATATAAACCTCGGTTTTGACCCAAAGAAATTTAAAACTACCTATAAACCCCCCTCAAGTCTGCCTTGATCTTACACCCGTATCATATATACCTCAGGATCCATCCGACGCAAGACTGCCCGGCTTTCTCCTCTCGCTCGGATCCAATCTTCGAGGCATCCTCGTCCTCCTCTCCAACTCCAACGGCGTCCTCATCCTCCTTTCTGACTTCGGCGGCATCTTCCTCACCAGATCTCGTCACCGCCGTTACCATCAACCTAAACACCAATCTCGAAGCCATCGGCCTCGGACCTCGTCGAGCTCAAGCTCTTCATCGTCGGTTCTAGGTCTTCCCGTCGACATCAACCTCAGATCTGTCAAACTCGAGCTCTTCCTCACCGGATCTCGTCACCGCGTTGTCGTCAACCTCTAGAGAGCACCACCAAGCTGGTCTTTGTTCGTGGCCTACTCTGCTCCAGGCCTGACGTCAACGCCATCGCGCCTCCTCTGCTCCGAGCTTGACGCCGTTGTCGGTCACTTCTGGCTCTAGGTATTCTTCTGGCGCTGGATCACTAATTCTAGCCCTTGTTGAGGTATCTAGTGATTGTGCTCTGCTATTGTTGTTGCTACTGCTATTATGTTGACATTGTTGTTGCTCTACTGCTGTGGTGATTATACTCTGCCGAGATTGTGCTCTATTGTTGCTGTTTGTTGCTGCTGCCGTTACTCTTCAGTGGCTATTGTTGGTGCTTTCTCGGGTGATTGTGCTCTTCTGAGATGCTAAAATCCGACTTGTTGTTTAGGGGCAATTCGTCTCTCTTGCTCACTGATATCAAACTTGACAAGCCGAACCATCGGCCATGGGCTTTCTCAGTCAAGACTACTCTGAGGGGTTATTGTCTAGCTTCTCATTTAACAGATGATCCTCCTGATCCGAAGGTTGATGCTGAGGCAGTAAAGACTTGGCAAAAAGAAGATGATCGTGTTATGACTAGTCTAGCTCTGAGTGTTGATGTTTCTCTGAGGATGAGTCTTAAGTATCATACTTCAGCCAAGCAAATGTGCTTGTACTTTGAGAAGAGATATATTCAAGTCCAGTGGTGCTCTTCGCTTCACATTGCTCAAGAACCTTCGTAATATTCAGCAACAAGATATGTCGTTAGAGGAGTATTATTGTGCCTTCACTAATATCACTGGCCCTCTACAGTCTAACACCGAAGGCTGCTACTATTTGTCAGTCTTGTATTTCCAAAGAGTATGCTCAACAGACATTTATGTATCAGTTTGTGATGGGGCTTCAATCAGATTTTGAGCCTAATCGTACTCAGTTGCTCAATAATCGTACTCCACCAACTTTGACTAAAGCACACACTAGTCTGATTGCAGAGAAGACTCGTCTTCGCTCACTTGTGCCTACGGCGGGATGCTCACCACATGTTCTAGGTCTTTCATAGCAGTCTGGATCCACCAGAGCTACATCCACAGAAGTGTTGGTTTGTTCTCATTGCAAGAGGACCGATCATCTTATTGACAAGTGCTTCAAGTTATATCCAAACCAGTTTGTTGATTATCGTGCTAGACATCCATCTAATCGTCGTCGTAGAGCACCTACTAGAGCAATCATTGCTACCACACCTCCTATGACTTCTGAATTAGTGTCTGCTTTGACTTCAGTTGCACCATCTACCTCTAGCGCCGCTCATTCTTGGGTTTTGGACTCAAGTGACTCTTTTCATGTTACATCAGATAGCTCTCAGCTTGTTGCCTACAGACTCATGACTGATGGCGCCTATGTTCACACTGCAGATGGTACACCTTACTTTATTACTCTTCAGGGCATTCTCTACATCTCACTTCTGTTCCTGATGTGTCTTTTGTTCCTCAGTTATCTATTAATCTTCTTTCTGTTAGTCAACTTACTGATATGAATTGTTTCATTGGACTTGATGATTCTTGTTTTATTCAGAGTCGTCAGAGCAAAAGAGTGATTGATTATGGCCATCGTCGTAGAGGCTCCCCTACTCTATATCTTTGGACTCCTTGCATCTCCCTTCCATCAGTATGTTGAAGGCCTCAGTATCCTCTGCTATGGCATCATCTCATTCTCCTGTAGGTTCTTCCTTCAGCAAGTGGCATCATTAGACTCGAGTCGTCTATGTGGAGCTCACCTCACTACTCTAATTCAGCAGGGTTGCTTAGGTCATGTCATTGTTGAGCCTAGTTTTCACTATACCGGTTGTAAGCTAGAGAAACAACTAGAACTGCCATATTCTAACAGTACCTCTCAATCTTGTCGTCCTTTAGATTTGGTACATTTTGATGTTTGGGATCCTTTTGCTTCCAAGGGTGGTGATAGTTATGTCATATTTGTTGATGATCGCTCTACATATACATAGATCTACTTTATGAAACATTGTTCTCGGTTGTTTTCTATTTGTCATTCTTTCGCTAAGATGATTCATACTCTGTTTTACTCTTCCATTCATGTTTTTCATTGATTCCGGAGGAGAGTATCTTTCATCAGCTTTTCATCAATTTTTTCTTTGAGGGTACTCTTCCGCAGCTCTCGTCCTGGTGCTCATGTTCAGAATAGTGTTGCTAAGCGAAAGCATCATCACATCATTGAGGCTGCTCTTACTTTTCTCATTTCATCCTTTGTTCCCTCAATTTTTTTTTTTTTGGAGGGGGGGCAGCTTCTACGGCTATCTATCTCATCAATCTTCGACCTTCTTCTAAACTTAAGGGCAATTTTTGGTTGCACCTGCTCTATATGATCGTCTTTGTGTTTTTGGTTGCACCTAATATGTTCTTTTGTCACCTCGTGAGCGTACAAAGCTAAGCGCTCAATCAATTGTCTTTCTGGATTATAGTCTTGAACATAAGAGTTATCGTTGTTATAATTCTTCGGCGTGTCGTATTCGCATCTCATGATGTGACCTTTTCTGAGAATGGACCCTTCTTTTATCATCCCTCCACTCATCTCACTTCTCCTTTCACAGATTTAACCTCTTTTTTGTGTCTACCTCCTATTCCTTCACTAGATTTACTGTCTTCTGTTCTATCTTCAAATACATCTTCTCCACTCGTTTCACCTTCTACTATGTCTCCTCCACTAGCTCCACCAGCTTCTAACACTTCCACTTTTCTCTTTCACTACCGTCACTGACAAAGATCCTTCTGATCCTCAGTCCTCTACTCCACTTGACCCTCCAGCCAATACCACATACTCTAACGATCGTTCTACCACACCACAGGATGTTGCACTAGAGGTGGGGTTTCCCTTGTGCAAGTGCAGTATCTGAGGCGAGTACCTTTCAAGAGGTAGCCATGTACCTAAGTGACAGTTGGCTATGATTGAGGAGCTTACAGCAGTAAAGTGTACATGTGCTTACGATCTTGTTCCACTGCCATATAGAGTTGTTCCTATAACTTACAAGTAGATGTACAAAGTAAAGAATGTCCGATGGTTCAGCGGAGCGATACAAGGCTCGTCTTGTTGCAAAAGGTTTTCAGCAGGCTTATGGTCGAGATTATAATGAGACTTTTGCTCCAATTGCTCATATGACTACAGTCCATACTCTCATTGCTGTTGCAATGGTATACTCATGGACTATATCTTAGAAGGATATCAAGAATGCCTTTTATGATGATCTATATGAGGTCTATATGCAACCACCCCCAGGTGTTGAGGCTCCTATATGCTATGTTTGTCGTCTTTAGCATGCTCTATATAGTCTCAAGCAGGCTCTGCTTGGTCTGAGCGTTTCAATTTTGTAATTAGAGCTGCTAGTTTTTCTCCAAGTGAGCATGATCCTGTCTTGTTCGTTCACACTTCTCAGCAGGGTCATACTTTGCTTCCATTGGATGTGGTCATGTGGATGATATACTGATCACAAAAGACAACTTGTAATATGTAACATTTGTCAAGAAATTGAGTGAACAATTTATGATGTCTGATTTGATACCACTTAGCTACTTCCTGGGAATTGAGGTTCATTGGATGGTAAGGGCTATTATCTCTCCCAGCGTCGATATGTTTAGGATTTACTAGCTTGTTCTAGTATGACTGATACTCACAATGTTGCCACACCTATAGAGCTTCACTTGCAGCTTCGTCCTACTAATGGTGCATCGCTGATAGATCATTACCTCTATCGACGGCTTGTTGGATGTCATTTATCTCACAGTGACTAGATCGGACATTGCTCATGCTATACATGTGCTCAGCCAGTTTGTCAGTGCTCCCACCTCAGTTCACTATGGTCACCATCGCGTGCTAAGATACTTGAGGGGGACTGTGTCCAAATGTCTGTTTTATGCCAGTTCAAGACAGTTCCAGCTCTACACTTTGATTCCACTTAGGCGAGTGATCCTGTTGATCGTTGATCTATCACTGGCTACTGCATCTTTTTTGGTACTTGTTGCCTGGAAGTCCAAGAAGCACACTGTGGTATCACGTTCTAGTGCAAAGGCTTGAGTTATGAGCTCTTGCCTCTACCACCTCAGAGATTATGCGGCTTTGATGGCTTTTGGCTGATTTTGATATTCTTTGTGATGATCCTGCATCTTTATTTTGTGATAACAGAAGTGCCACTCAAATTGTTAGTGATACAGTCAAGCATGAGCTGACAAAGCATATTGTGTTGATGCATCATTCACAAGGTCTCATTGTCAACAGTCGACCATCAACCTCCAATATGTGCCTTCATATCCTCAAGTTGTAGACATCTTCACTAAGGCCCGGATTCGGGAACATCATCAGCTTCATCTACTCAAACTCAGTGCCTTTGATCTGCCTAACCCACCTTGAGTTTGATGGGGGTGTTAAAGAGTCATGTACATAATAGCATCTAACTCTCTCTCTCTCTCAGCCCATGAGGCCTATGTAGCCCTAAGGCCCAACTAATCGTGTGTGTGTGTATGAATTCTCATAATGAATAAGATACATAGTTCTGAATAGTAGAGGTGCAATCTGAGCAGATACGGACGGATATCGATTATCCTATATCCTATTTTGCATTTTTTTTCTCGAAGATAGAGTTGGGAATCTAATAATGCTAGAAACTCATTTCTCCATTCCGTATTCGTTCCATAAGTCTTCAGATAGTCGATCGAACGGGAATTATCCGCTTCTTTACACAGGACATTGGACAATAAGATGCAATCAAAGCGAATACGGAGAAACTAATCATCGAAATGTTGAAGGAAGGGCACTCAGTATTCCTAGTCTATTTAGATATGGCAATCCGCTTATATGTTATTTTGTTCTTAAGTGAAGTCATAACAAACTTCCTCATATCACTTGATATACAAATATATACGAACGGCCATCATTCATTCCGTATCATATTCTATATTTTTCTTAGGAGTCGGAGTTGGATACGAATAGTACCTGATACCTATTTACCCCTTCCGTATTCGCTACGCGAGCATTTGGTCAATCAGTCGGATGAAAATTATACACTCCGTTTGCACCCCTACTAAATAGCAACATCTCTCCTCTCTAAAGTTAACAGAATTGAAATTGATTATCTGCATTATTCAAGAACAAATCGCATACTTAAGTTGGTTTTGCAGCCAGCAATCACCGTGCTATGGTCTTAAGAATCAATTGGGAAAAATAATATGAACATAGCCATTTGAAATGTCAAATAGTTGGTACCTTCAAGCAGCAAATCCAGGCAGGAATTTAGAGGAGCACTCGGTCGCAAAGTTCTAAGCTGTCTATTACTTGCCATTACAGTATGTGCAGACCATGTACCAATAGGAATACTGACAATCTGATTTTGCAGAAATGGATAACCTTCAGGCTGTTCTTGGAGCTTTGAGCAAAGAACTAAATACATCATCAAGATAAAAGTTAGCTCAATTTGAGACACAGGTAAAATTAACTAAAAGAATGAGCAGCCATAGTCTTATAAAACAATACCGTACATTTCAAAATCCCCGGAAGGGTTGCAAGATTAAGTAAAGGCATCCCTGAAGAATCTGGCAAGGACTTAAAAATAGGAACTGAAGATATTTCATTTCCGGTTATAGTCAATGCTACATCCTTTAAATTATCTGAATCCTTAACCTGAAGAAAGACATGTAGCACCGTAAGAGAAAAAATAACAATCATTTACTAATAGTGTAAAACGAATTGAAATGAAGAAGTGATTCCATCAATGTTCAACTCCTATCAATACAGATTCAAAGTCAAACTATCAGGGCCTGTTTGGATGTGGGGGATTTGGACTTGGTTTAGCTGAAAGAATCTCAACAATGAAATGTAGAACACTCAATCTGCAGGGTCCAGTAATTATAAGAAAATCACATTCCAAAATTAAAAGACAGAGTTATATGAATGTCAGCCTGATCCACAAAACCACTTCATCATGGGCACATACATTTTTCTACAAGCACTTTTACAGATTTTGGAAAAAAAATGATGGTAACATTTTCTAGTGTCCCTTTAATCACTCTTTCAAGATTCTGTCAATTTGTACTTCTGCTGCCCAAAATGGCATTAAGTTTAGCATTGTATTTCCTGACCGTATAGAGAATTTGCTACACATAATTTATTTTCGTATTTTGTTGGTGCTGACCTTGAGATCCTTTATACAACAAATCAAATGAAAGAAGTCTGGCAAATATAAGGGAAAATACATGAATTAATGGCCTTCTCTGCAATGCAGCAACATCAGCTCCCCCATAAAATTGCAGTTTTGCTTCTTTCCAAGCAGAAACTGAATGCATTTCAAGCTCCTCATGACCAAGAGCTCGAATGTTTTTCTGCAACTGCAGACCCAAGAATTGGTAAAAATGTAAAATGCTTGAGAGAAGGAGAAATACAGTAATTTAATCTCACCTTTCTTAGAATTAATACAAAATCAGATGCAGTTAGCATGCCTGTTATGTTTTGCTGTTGATCATCCCAAAGAGGACCCAAAGCAAGGCCCTAGAACAAGAAAAGTTAAATTGCGTACTTGTCTTACAATATTTAATTGACACGGGCAAATCACATGTTGGCTAGTGGATCACACCATACATGAATACATCAAGGACAAATGATAATTTACCAGACAAATAGAACCTTAAAAGGGAGCGATTGCTAATCTGCCTGAGCTAATTTTTTGCTGAATAGAGGTACAGTGGTGTCAGTAATTCTAGGTAAAGATAAAAGAAATGCCTGCTGCTAGATGAAGTGTTTGTTCAACTTTAAAATGTAGAAGAAAAAAATATGAATTGCTCCTATAAAGGAGGCTAGTTGTTGCAAGCATATTTTTAAAAATTCTTCAATAACATGATGATCAAACATAGCAAAGTTCAAATGATAGTAAACAAGCACCAAAAAAGGAAAATAACTAAAGGATTGGAACAATTCTTGCAAACACGTACCTCATCATGCATGATTTTAAATGCTTGCTTGACAGGAAGTCGAGCATCCAAAATTGCTATCTGAAATGCTTATATAAAATGTGATTATTCACATGGACTAAAACAAAGTGTTGTCCATAAAAGAAGAATCTAACCTTGCTAGAATCAGGAACAACATCATAGATGGTATTATGTAATAATATTTCAGAGACCCGAAGGCGGAAAACTGCGATCTGCACGCCTGGGTTTTGAGATGATGGTTCTGGGAGCATCTGTTTGTAGATTTATAGCATAGTACATAAAAGACCAGTAGTTATTAGGAACATTCTACTATTAAGCAAGACAGAAAATACAATGTGAAACTTTGGCACATACTGTTGTCAAAATAGTACCCTCATCCATATTCATTCCTCTGATGGAAGAACGCTCTGGCTGCACAATCAGGTGTGTATTATTTTCCACAAGCACTTCATTGCTGATCAGCCCACATTCATCATGTACACAAGGTTTCGTTTCATCACACCTCCAGACACCATCAACCAAAAATCGGTACTGAATTACACCAGAAGACAACATAAATATATGTAACAGCAACTAAACACAGGAGCAGTAGAATATTGTGTGAAAATAGCAGGGCACTGGTACAGAAAAAAATAGAAGGAATCTATTATCTAATTTATCTGCACACTGTTCACCACTGCAAGATCATGTTCAAGTTGTTTGCTAACTAAGAATGGAACCAAACAATCATATAGTAAACTTCACAAGTGATAGAATGCCCAATAACAAGCGAGTAAATTCAAAAGTGCAATGAATCAAACAATTAATTAGAAAGTGGGTTGTTAAAGCAAAGCACTTTTATAGTGGATAACATATAGTGGTGATATAGCAGGCATGTCATGCTTGGCTACATTCCAAAAATATTAAGTCAATCTTAAACCAAAACATCTTAAATGCGAAACTCGATATGACTATGCCGAAGATCAAATACTTCTATTAATTGCTAGGTAAGAATTCAAAAGAACTTCACGAAATACATCAAAATGATGGATTGCTAAATAAGAAAGTAGTTAAAAGGAAGGCAACGAACGTGGCAAGTCCAGGACAAATTTGGTATAAATGCAAGTATTAATTGCCTCCAGCAAAAAAGAGGCGCAATAAAAAAATCCGGCAAACACAGAAACCTGAAAGACTAAAGTGCCTTTGTACTTAAGTGCCACTACGCACTACAAGTAACAAATGGCATTAGAGGGCCACTTTGCTGCTGCAACTGCATGGACGCTCAAATCTACAGCAGCCATTATGCAACATCTTCTTGTCTGGAATTATGGAGACCAGGGAGCAGCAAGCTGATCACCCTATGCTAGGCATGCCCCTGTACATGAATATTTTTAACCCTTAATGACTATTTCCCTACGGACTAAATTCACAATATAGATATGCATGTCTATGGTATTCCAGACTGCAAAACAATGCAACTTGAATTCTTATAATTTTCATACAAGTCAAACTGCATACTAGATAAGTCAAAGCTAAAGACTGGTGCAGGTGAAACAAGGGCAACAGTCAACCCAAGTTTCTTCTTCTCTCAAAAGGCCAACTGTCCATTATTTGAAGCGGAGGGCTTCTTTCACCTCAAATCCCAAATATTTTTCTTTATTGGTACAATGCTCTATAATGAGTTGCAATAATATCAGAAATAAAATAAACAATAGTTAGCTGCGAGAGTATCATGATAAAAATATGGCACATATCCATCTAGAACCTAGAATTATATTGCGTGATTCATTCAACTTTCTTTTACTACCGTTACACATGGTTTTGTCAGACCATTATATTTTAATCTGCTAGCGTACAGGGCATAGAACGATAAGCACTTCAGTTGCATATGTTACCACATAAGACATCAAACATGTTAGACCATTTGTACATTGTTCTACTGTTCTAGATCTAGTCCTTCTGATTCTATGTCTAACCAGGGATTTTTCATCTGGTTGCTACACTAATACAGTCACTGGAAAGCAGCCAGTAAGGGCCACATTAAGCCTCAACAGCCAATGGTACCTGATACCAGTATGCCACCCATGATGCATATCATTGAGATCATCAAATGTTTAGTTTAATAACTAAGTGCATTTCATGTCAGATCACCACTTCACAGCTCACTAACTGTAAGCTCTCCACCTGCCACACTGATGGCAAATGGGTACAGCTGCTGCGCATAAAAATAGCTCATCCCAAGAACCGGCTACATTTTCTCTTGCATGTTTAACAATCACCAGTCCTGCCTCGCATTTAAGCTCGAATGCATTGCGCTAGCACGTCTCAAAGGCCATCCACCACAACTACCAACTAACCTTAGATGCATTGCTGCCCAAACGCACGTCCAACAAAAGAGGCGCACCAAGATACCAAGCAAAATGGAGCCCCTAAACCCTCATCAACCTCAATTCGATCCTACTCTCTTTCTAGCAATCATCAAAAGCCCCTACAAGCATGCCAATCAAGAACTAATAAGCCTAGCACAAGGATAACAAAGCAGCACACAAATATACATAATCAAAGCGACGAGCGAGCCCAATCCGAGCAATTCGAGCATCCCACCTGATAAACCCCGGGGGGGAGATCGAACACCACCTGGAACTCGGCCCCGACCAGCCCCATGGGGCACTCCCTCCACCTGCGCGCACGCACAAGAAAAATCAGCATTACCGCCGGAAAAAGATCCCGCCTTTCGCCCAAACCCCGCCCCAAGATCGAATCTTTCCGACCCACCCGGTGAAGCTGCCACAGAAGGAGGCGTGCTGGCCGCCGTACGGCCACGCGAAGCGGCGCAGCACCATGGAGAAGCCCGGGCCAAGAACCCTAGCAGCAGCCTAGCGCCCCGCACCAAACCCAGGCCTAGTCGAGCCCCGAGTCCATCCAATCCAAGAAACCAGCCCGGATTGGGTTGAAGTAGTTGCAGGCGAGGGCAAGGATGGTATGGATTGAATGAGGTAAAATAAAGAGGAAATTTGGTGTGAGGGAGAGAGGGAGGGAGGCGGAGAAGCAAGCGAGGGAGGAGTGAAGAGAGAGAAGGGAGAAAAGCGTTGGTGTTGGTGTGGCGTTTGTTTTGTTCGCTTTCGCTTTGGGTTGGTTTTGGGTCTAATGATGTTTTTCTTTTCTTTCTTTTCTGAGTTTCTTTCTCCATGATTTTTTTTGTTGGCTTTTTGGTGTGTTGGTGGTTCTTAGGCCAGTTGAGTAGGGTTTTTTTATTGTGGTTAATGGTTTTTTGTCTTAGTATAAGCATTTATGTGAAAAATTTACTATTGATAAACCGTTTCGAAAAACTATCCTAATAAATCGCTTTAAACTGCCCAAATAAATCATTTTGAAAAGACGGCAAAGAAGTCGTCCCTTTTGTTTGCTTAGGGGATGCCATAAGCTGAAAAAATATCTTAATCATTGGGTGTTGGTTAAGGCTTTGGTGGTTTTTTACTTGGGTTGTTGTGGTTTTTTCTGCCCTTTATGAGCTTTTTAACACGTTGTTCTTTTTACTTTTTGGCATGGCTTTTTTTGGATTTTCGTTGAGGAAATATGTTCTGGAAGGGACTTTTTTGTTTTAGTGTCATCACATGATTATGTGGAGAGATATTAGATGGATGCTTGACTCATATAAGTTTATATAATAAGTTGTATAATTTTATATAGATCATGTAGCCCTTCGTGGCAGACATGCTGAAAGATCACACGTAGATAAAGCATATTGCATAAAATAGTTTGGTTGACAAGCAGAAAGATAGAGAATGGCAACAACATTGACACCATCAAAGATCACAAAATAGTTTGGTTCACTACAAGAGAAGTCAATCGAAAAGGACAATACATTGGCTATTCATAGAGCGGACTCTTATCTAAGCATCACAGCCTAGAATTTCCTTCCTATAACACCGATCACAGGCATCCTCACTAGCATGGTTGATACTCAACCTTTGAAGGAGTGTGTGAAAACCGACCTAATTTTCACCTATAATAAATAGAACTGTCAATTACGTCCTTCTATTTTCCATCAAGAACCGATATGATCCACTTAAAATCAATGGTGTTCGACCTCGAGGGTAGCAAAATAAAAAACTGAAAGTAGTATCAAAGTATCAATGAAACAAGAATGAGTATGATCAAGAACAATGTTCCCTAATCCATACAATAGAGTAATCTAGTAGAGTGTGTTCTCATGATTGACGGTACTCAACCTCGATGAAATAGAAACACAATAGATTGCATCACTAGGGCCAATGATGCTCAGCATTGATAGGAGTTTACATAGACAATATAGAACGCAGTGCTATCTTCTGCATAATATTCTCTACATTTAATTTGGAATGTGTGACACCGCAATCATTATTGTGATGTCGAAGGCATATAAACAACAAGAAACATTATTACATTCCTATGTTTTTATGCAATTGATAATTGAAGAATAACTAGATCAGCATGAGCTACACTACAAAACCAAAAACATAAATTAACACAATTTGTGCCCAATACTACAACACAAATGCATTTCATTTTAAGAAAAAAAAATGTCACCCTTAGATTTGAACATCACAATATAACTTGATGCTAGGTACTTTTATTAGTTTTCTAGGAAATCACACAATCCACAAACATGCCTAATTCTTGATCAACACCATAGAGCAACAATAGTTGCATAAGCATATATAGAGGTGCATAAACAAAGAAATATTGGTAATATGTCGAGTTACATAAACAAATAAATATTGGTAATGTGAATACTTCAAAGTCCAGCACATAATTGATCAAATATCCAAAATTTCATCTAAATCGGATAATTTAACAAGAAAGGTCCGTACAATAGTTTTCAATTTAGTTCCTTAAAAATTACACATTAGTCCTTTGGGACTTACAAAAACTTTGACCAATCCAAAACATTTACATAAAGGCCCCCCACTTTTTTCTTAAGGGCAAAGCATTAGGCAGCTAGCTCCTCCACTTGACCTCCACCTGGAGGGACACTTGTGCCCATACAAGTGGAGGGGAAAATAAGTGGTAGCATGCATGCATGCTTTAGCTTACATGCATGATTGCCATAGGTACTCTTGCACTCTCTCCCCTCACAAGTAGCAACCAACTTTACCTCCCCTATATAAACCCTCCCTCCTATTTTCCATCTTTGCCCTTTTCACCATCCTCCACCCCTTCCACTTTTCACCTTCATAGTCCTTTACCGTTGCCAGCCCAAGGGGGGATTGCAATTGTCCCTTTCCTTCCTTGCTGCCATCCCCTACCATTACCTGCCATTAAAATGTGCAAAATCATGAGCCCTTATAAACCTCTTCCTTACGCATCAACATGTAGCAAAAGCACTTAGTACTAAAGCATATTGTTTGACAGCTAGTTCATTTCAATGACATGCTCTTAAATCGCTCGATAGTTTCATAGTAGTAGCTAGAAGTGTTAGCTCAAAGTATAATTTGATCATCCTAGGCAATGCTTGACTTAGAATGAAAATATGACGGGTTGTTGCACAACAGATCCTATAATCGGACAAATCGATTATTGTTGGCAAAAAATTAGATTGTCCATGCTAGGACTAGATCATTGTCATTAGTAGATTCTTGTGGCAGTAAATTCATATGGATACATGCATTCCCGACTACTCTAAGTTTACACATCAAATTAATGCTCAATCTGAAATAAAAGATCATACATGCATGGCAATAAATTCATATGGATACATGCATTCCCAACTACTCTAAGTTTACACATCAAATTAATGCTCAATCTGAAATAAAAGATAATGTGATACCATATGATATGGGGATGGGTCCCGATCTTCTCAGTAAGGAACCGTGGATAGTTGATGTGAAGTAGACGATGTCGCTAGCTGAACACTCGTGCCCATGCACGAACCCTCAACTCTTCGGAAACGCCCAAAACACACCGGATAGTTGTCGTGCGCGACCACAAGCGACATTAACGCCAAGTCCCCAATTCCCAATGGAACGACGGCTTGACCTTGAGTTGCGAACTAACAATGGATCGCCTAATTCTCTCTCAAAGTCCTCGCATGAACTCGTGTTGAAAGAACAAGCAATAGCTATGTTTCAATCGATGCATAAAACTTGGTTCCTCTAAGGGTGCCAATACAGGCTTATATAGCCTCTTGGGACGTGTATAGAGTCCTCAAACCTAGTACAACTCAACCCTATATGGTTTTAGATACGAACTCTTAAAAGGAAACTGGATTTTACAACCGTCATATTGTTTCGGTCATAACTTTTGATCCATGTCGAATTTGATATGGAGCTAGATCCATTGCGTAGCCCTTGAAATTATCTTTCCAACAAGTCCAAGAATGCCTGAATCGGACTCGTTTGTGAAAGTTATGACCTTTTAGTAACTGCTTGTCGCTGTCCGAACCGAATCCGAATTGAATTTCGAGTTGAATCTGAGTTTGAATCCAATTGTCCTTGTGGGAGGCATGAATTGGGCTTGAATTCCTGGGCTTTTCTTCTTGCTTGACCCATGTGAGCTTCTCCTCCCACCCTTTGGCTCCGGCCTCCTTCTCCACCTCGCGGTTCCAAATGCTTCACAATGTTCAAACCTGAGAATGCACAAAACACTTGCATGAGGTAGTACCCAATTCTCATCAACAATAATAGAGTCATTAAGAAACAAAAACACCTGTTGATTTAGAAGTTTATCTCTGGCTCTAGTCAATGGACCAACATGTACTTCTGCACTTGTATTACTTGTAACTTCACTTATGGTGTCCATCTCAGTAAGTGCATAACCACCAATAGGAGAAGATGTATAAGTGTTAGGGATGCCCTCATCATAATGCATGCATAAGTATTTGCTTGATCTCTAGCATTAACATTCACTAGGCTTCTTGTTTAAGAACAAGAAAATAGGGTTTAAATAACATCAACAAATAGATCAATCTGGGGGCACTTCAAGCACTACATTTAGGAAATCTAAATGCAAACTGTATTACCTTGACCCCCTTTATAATCTGGTTACCCAACACATCATGTAATTAAGGAAAATAAAGGGGTTAGCCTCATGTTTACTACATTAACAACTCATAATCAGGATGATTAATGTGATATTTAGGTTAACTCAAAACATGTATATACTCCAGTAATTACAACACACTTGGATGCTCATTCTCCCTAATTTAAACATACACATAAGCTCAAAATTTAAAGTATACACAAATAGCATTCGGATGCTTAAAGACTAAAGTATGTGCATATCAATGCTACAATAGGATGCAAGCTTGTAAATTGGATGCTCATGTTAACATTTAGAAGTTTACAAAATTGTCACAATCTGGGGTCATTGATCAGGAAAATATGAGCTAATCACCAACTTACTTAGAGGCTCACCTATCAAGTTTAAGAACACATACACACATTTGATCAAAGAACAACAATAGCTAGAAGTAGCACTCCCATCTAGTTATCGAATTAACTTAATAATGCTTAGTTAAGAAACAAGTTTCGAAATAACTTAGATCATGCCTATGTAGAAAACAGGAATACTATATCTAAATCTTTGGCAGCCACAAGTTCATGTCTATAGGGGCGTTCATATTGGCCTTTTCTTGTGGCTTTTGGCTAAAAATGAATATAGAAGTGACTTTAAGAAGGAGGATGCAAGCGGTGGGGAAAAAGATGGAGAGATATGTGTGCATGACGGGAGCATGAGGAGTGGCTGCGTGATGCACCCATGACCCCCTACCTTATCCCTAGAGCGAGACGGTAGCGAGAGGAGTGGAGAAACCACTTTGAGAAGACAGGTATTCATATTGGCTTTTAGCTTTTCTAAGTAGAAACCTATATGAACAGAGCCTACATCTCCAATCTGGAGACTTGTTAACTAATTATACTAACCTAACTTCACACTAGGGTCACCATGCACAATTTGGAACTCTAAAATGTCATTAAGCACTTGTCTTCTTCACATTCACAGAAATTTGCATCCACTAGACTACTAATTAGATGAGTGTCTATTCTAGTTCAGGCATAAGTCACCTAAGTGATACATTGCATAGCTTATATTGATTCATGGAAACCTTATATAAGTAGCAGCATAGCCAAATATACATAGTTATGATTCTAAATAATACACAAGTTTTGGATGAAAGTTGTGCAATCCAATCATACGAGTGCATTCAAGACACTAGACACATACTTCTTGCTACTAGATCATAGGCACCTAAACATGTTGCATTCTATTAAAAAGGAACTCATTTGCAAATGAAACTAGTGCACCTTAACAATAGTATCACCATGAAGCAAAATACTCTACATTGATTGGTTACTATGGGTTTAGTCTGGGATAGAGCTAGTAGCAGTAGAAGGGAAGGGAGTAGAATAGCACTTATCTGGTGAAATGGCAGAAGGGGGTAGAAACAGTGTAGAGAGAGCCCATCGTAGCCATGGCAGGGAGCAGCCATCATGCTCCAGAGCGCCCGATGCCACGTTGGAGGTGGCGTCGGTGCGACCGTGGGGTCACCAGGGTCAGCATCGCATGGAGGTAGCATCGGCTCCTTGCCAGGCTATGGTAGCCAACAGAGCGACCAAGTGCAGCTGCACCTTGAAGGAAGGGGAAGGATCGTAGAGGTAATGGTGACCGTCGGTGTCCAAATGTCGCCAGAGATGAGACCGGCAAGCCTACACTGAAGTTGTAGAAGACAAAGGAACCAATTGGGTCGCGATGGCGTAATTGGGCCATCGAGGGTATAGAATCACCGTAGGAGACCTCAGTACATATCGAGGGCACCGACGAAGCCGGCGGCTTCACCGGTTGTAATTGAGCCTCGGCGGTAGAGGCGCTAGGGTTAGTAAAAGGTAGTGCATTGGGCGGGGAGGCCCAATAGGAGGGAGATGGGGGAGTGAGGTAGAATGTGAGGATGGGTCATCGAGCCATCGACGGTGGGGGAGCTAATGGAGGCAGCGGATTGGGGTGATCATGCTAGGACTGGCGCTAGGGGTAGGCATGCCGGTGTTTTAGGCAGCAGCGACACGAGTGAGTCGAGGGAGTCGATAGAGACCATCAGCGATGATGGAGGCCACCAAAGGTGGCAGATTAGGGTGGCGGTGCTTCTTAGGTGAGAGTGAGAAAGATGAGAGTGTAGAACAAGGGAGAGACATGGTATTAATTCTAAAAAAGGTAGGAAATATTCACATATAAAACCTTTCAATTAGGGAAATTACATAACATGCATGGATATGGTTTGCATCATACTTAGGAGCATGCAGGATTAAGGCTTTGCATCATACTTAAGATGTAACTAGGGAATGCTTTAAAACTTAATTTTGAATTATTATTAGCAGTTGATCCCAAGAGCCTCCTTAGACACGTGGACACAATTTTGGTGCTTTCAAGTTGATCAGAGCTTAGCATCATACTTAGGAGCATGCATGATTAAGGCTTTGCATCATACTTAAGATGTAACTAGGGAATGCTTTAAAATTTAATTTTGAATTATTATTAGCAGTTGACACGTGGACATAATTCTGGTGCTTTCAAGCTAATCAAGAGCTTACTCAGGCAAGTCACTCCTTTGATACTATCTTCTAAATTAATTTTGTGGGTTGTGTGTTTTTTAAAATATTGCATATTTAATGACCTTTAATTAAATTCTAAAAATAATTAAAATGTATCATGTGTATCAGGGTGGATCCACTGGGTGATATTGAGGCTGGACCAGGGAGTTGCTATAATCCTATGTAGGGTTATGGAATTATTTGGTAGGTAGAGGAACTTAGGGTGAACTAAAATAAAATCAACCTGGGTAGGATTGCATTTTGGAAGTCAGGGTTTCTTTTCATAGGGATATCACTTAAGGGCATAACCAACTAGTGCTTACTTCAAAAGCGGTAGACCGTAATGACCATAGACCTAGAATGGGATGGGTTGAATTGAGTAACCAACTAAATATCTGCTTCTGCATGAGGTGAAGATGTGGTTTGTTTCAAGTAGGGGCAGCCGCCCTAGGGTGAGATTACTAGATAGGTAACTCTACATGTGTGCCTTTTGTGGGGCTGGGTAGAAAGTAGATGTCAGTACATGCTAGCTAAATGTTCTGGTTCCATGGCTTAGTCGTGCGCCAAATAAAACGTATGAGACAAGATAAGCCAAATGATGATATGAGCAAAGCAGTACACCTCTTATTAGAGTAAAATGTGATATCACTCCTAGCTTTTGGGTTTGGAAGTGTGTTGTGTGGGGTTTCCTCTAACACAGGTTGTAAGATCCCATGTCACTCTACCGCTAGTGGATTTGTTAATTAAAATTTTGGTTTTTCAACAAATGGGCAATGGTATCTATCTTCTATGTTAGTTTGGATATCTAATTATTTTTGGGAAAAATGGCTGGGTGGCTGAGAGTATATACTATTGCATGCATCACATGTCTATGACTTACTAAGTATCTTCATACTTAGTCTTGCTTTCATTG
Source organism: Melocanna baccifera (assembly GCA_036346265.1). Taxonomy (NCBI): domain Eukaryota; kingdom Viridiplantae; phylum Streptophyta; class Magnoliopsida; order Poales; family Poaceae; genus Melocanna; species Melocanna baccifera. The sequence goes on from CM070687.1 coordinate 15,678,253, forward strand.
TTGTTTTTCAGATTCTATGATATATGCTAACTCCGATGGGGTAGCTGTTGGTATTAATAATAATGTGGGCCTTTATGATGATGCTACACTGCTGTGGAGGGTTATGATTACGAGGAAGCCAGCGGCGAAGACTTTGATGAGAGAGGAGGGAGCCTTAGAAAACGTTTATAGTAAATGGGGCGGTGTAGTACCACTTAGTTAGACTTAAGGAGGCACTATATGTGCTATATGAATAAGGCACCGTGTATTAAACGGTAAAAGTTTTTACTTATGCGTGTTGTTGTTTCCTTATATGATTTCTGGTGCAACTTTGATATGTGACCATCTTGAGAACGCTACAAGAGCATATATGGTCATATTTTCTCCTTGAACCTTTGGTTGCAGGCTGCAGTTGAGAAAGAAAATTCTAATGCTATCAACCTCGTGAGAAGCAAGGGGCCGACTGGAGAAAGATAAAAGGCGTTTTTTTTATGGGATTCCTTGGTCTCTCCGTGAATAGAGAGAGCAGGAGGTAGACCGTTATAAACCCAAAAATTAAAATTATAGTGGAAAGTCATTAGCTACCATAGATACATAGTTGTAAGTTGATTTCTACAACTAAGGATTCCACACCTTAATGGATGCTATCTTCCAAATTTATTTCTTTTATATATGGACTCTCTAGTGCAGCTTTTTTTTTTTCAAAAAAAGCTCAAGTTATTTGTTGGATAACAAATTTTATTGCCTTCTATTTCAATGATATTCGACCCAAGGAACAAACCTGCGCCCTTGGAAAATAGGCAAACCTGGGACATAATTTGATCCCACAATTTAAGTTTTTTGTTTGTTAACAGCACTATGCACATCTCATTAAAATTAATTAGATTCGACTATATTCACATTTTTCCCAAGATTACCAACTCCAAATCCAAATGACGTATTGAAAACATCCTAAGAAGGAAGAGCATCAAGGTAGTGCTCAATTTAGCGTTGGCTTATGACTTTTTTTACTATAACTAGCTTATTTTTTATTATAACTGAGTTGACTTATTTAACATAATTAAAATTAAAAATTGTAAAAAATAGAAAAAAATATGTTAGTCCATTACAGACAATGCAAAGGAATACAGGAAAAAAAGAGACAAAAAAGCTCAAAATATCTAAAAAACTAAAAAAAGATGAAATTACGAAATAATGAAAAAAACAAAAGTCAGAAACAGAAATTGATGTTAAACCAACTTAAACTAGCCTTGGACCCTCCTCGGAGGTGACACAAAAATACCAATAAAAGCAACTCAAAACCAAGCCGGCTAAACTGCCTTGAAACTTCATAAGCACACAAGCTTAATATTATTTTTTTTTCTAGCTCCCGGATTACTTTGGAGGAATGTGATATCATAAAATACTCCTCGTCGTGAGGTACAAAGAATCCTCAATCTTTTTTATTCGGCAAACGAAGGAATCCAGCATGACATGGGTTTTCTCACGTGACTAGCATCCACACTAAACATCGTTCTGATGTGACATAATGCTTAATTAAATTAGTGAGAAATATATTTTTGTATCGCCAAGTCGCAAACTTCCAACCTGCTACCAAACCAACTCTATTAGCTCAGGCATCAAATCTGTAGAAAAAACCTAGTGATGAATTAGAACAAATACTGGTTGTTTGTATGGGGTGCATTTGCAAACTTTAGAGAGCCAAACTCAGCTGGTGTCAGGAGAAACACAAAATAATTGAAGAATTTTGCTACGAGTAAATGGAATAAATTTTTATAGGACCAGTTAGTAGCTAAATGCGCTTAATTGAAATCAGCACAGGAGTAATTTCTCTTATAAAGAATAAATAAAATAGTAAAATACACTAGTTGGATAAAGAAGAGGGTCCACAAATGTCAAGGAAATTGAGCGAAAGCAGAACCTACTAAAATCACAAGAAAACTAAAAAGAGATACAATCAGATGACTACATTTTGTATCGATGATTGCGACGACTAGCGATTGAAGTTGACCTAAAAGACAAAAAAATCCAGAAATTGTTACGGGGAATCTAGTTCATGCCCGAAACGGAAACCCGTAGGATGTAGCAGATTAGCAGTGCAGGTTTTGTTTACATATACCTTTTTCAGAGTTCAGTTCTAGAAGGAAAAAAAAGAAAGAGGGCCATGTGTGTCCTTGTTGAAGTAATGGACCAAATTTAGCCCAACTATGAAGTCATACTTCAGGCTCATCTGGATAATGAGGCCCACTGTAGGAGCCCATCAGTCCATGCATGCATCCCTTGAACGGATTTCGGCCTTGAGCAAAACGGACAGCCAAACCATTTTAATGGAATGGAATATGGGTAAATTTTGCCACGGTTCTGCATATTTTTACCCTTTTTTACTCCGTTTCATTTGTTTTTTATTATGTTTCCTAGTAATATAATCTATCTGTTTCTCACAGTGTTACGTGCTTACAGCTAAAACGATTAAATCATGTACAGTTAACAAAGTCAAGTCTACGAATGACATCACTGCAAGACATTTGGTTTTAGCCGGCATTTAGATTTTTAGTTGTTTGTGTGGGTATATAGAGGAACGATGTGACACGGCAAAGGTGTCTTTGATGGAACGCTCCAGATTTGGGTGGAATTGTGGAAATAATCTTGACTCTTAAAAAAGGACCATTTTGGAGACGACACCTACGGAGGTAGTCACTGTATCCAAATCAACGTTCTGTAGAGTAGTTTACCATGAGACAGCCAAAACAAGTGAGCCAACCCAAACTTTTTCACTTCTGTTTGTTAGTAAGTCTTGTGTGTTCATACGGTCTTGATTTCTACATCTTAGCTCTGTGTGTCACCTTAACTTTAGTCAACCTTGAGTTTACATTAATCATGTGTTGTGTTCATATTAGTCATACGTTCCTATTAACCATTTCCGTTCATATTAGTCATGCATTTCTATTAGCCATACTAGGCTATATATATGTAATTCTTTGTGACTTGAATGAATAAATTGTGTGATTATCCCAAATATTTCACACTTACATAGTATCAGAGCAGTGCCGCTCCTGAGTTGACGCCTCCATAGCTTCCGCCGCGCCACCCTAGTAGATGACCTCGTCTCCATGATCTCTCTTGGGGCTGCGCAACCCGTAGTTTAAGTTGTATCACTAACCATTCAATCGACGATCAATTAGAGTTTTCTCGGTCATCTTTAGATCGAGTTTTCTCTACTTTCTACGATCATAGATCGGTTTACGTCACCTTACCAACCTGTCGACGTTTCTCAGCTCCGGACTTCACTGCCTTGGTTTTGACCTCTCCGACGCCTCCTCTCCTCTAATGGCATGTCGTGGCGTGCTCATCGACATAGCCCTCCCTCTGCGGCCTTCGAGCGCCCCATCTACCGTCATCATCACGCCGGCCCGTCGTTCACGAGCACGAGCCATCGCACCACCGGGAGCCGCACTTGTGGTCATGCCATCGACATACACGAGCTGCTGCTGTATCGCCCCTTAGGGCTGCTGTGTCGCTGTCTGTGGTCATCATTGCCATCATCGACGCCACCCCGCTAGTGTCATATTTTTTTCTTCTTTTCTTTCTTTTTTCTTTCTTGTTCGTCCACTCTGGCGATAGTTGTCGTGTTGCGCGGCCCTCCTACGCCCCGCACCACCACCGTCGTGAGTCCACCAACTGCAGTCGCCATGTTGCGTGGCCCTCCTGCGCCTTGCACCGCCATCGTCGCGAGTCTCCCCTCTGCTGTTGTTGCCGCAACTTTTTAGACATTAGCGGACAATATATGTTGGACGTCAACTACCCCGAGCACATCGACAACCTCAACACCAGCTACCTCGACATTGCTTCCTCCTCCATGGCTACTATCATGGTCACCGCGCTCTCGGCTACCTCGGCAACAAAGGTTCAGGTCCTTCATGTTCCCACTTCGTTACAGTACGTCGATATCTTCACGAAGGATCTACCGTCTTCAGTCTTTACAGAGTTCCGTTCCAGTCTAAACGTTCGGCCTTCTCCCGTTCAGACTGTAGGAGGGTGTTAATAAGTCTTGCGTGTTCACACGGCCTCGGCTTCTACGTCTCGGCTCCGTGTGTCACCTCGACTCTAGCTAATCTTGAGTTCACATTAATCATGTGTTGTGTTCATATTAGTCATACGTTTCCATTAGCTATTTCCGTTCATGTTAGTCATGCGTTCCCATTAACCATACTAGATTATATATATATAGCTCTTTGTAATTTGAATAAATAAATTATGTGATTATCTTAAATATTCTACACTTACACTGTTAATTGAATTGATGATACGCAGATGAAAATCATGGATCAATGGAGTGCAGCGACCGGACTCGCTGACTGGTCAACATTTCGCGGTCGACGTGTATTGGCACTGTGCGTTGCCCGCGGCGAAGCCATAATCTTACACGCAACCTCTGCTCCATTGGTGGTGTTGCCGCTGATGTGCTGCACTGCACTATATGCATATATGTTGATTGATCTTGCGAGACGATGTGAAGGACAGAAATGAACGTGATGAGTAATTGATTTTTAGTTTAAAAGAGTTTATGGAGTATGAGTTTAGTTTTTAGAAATTTATAATTGAGGTGTTGCTGTTAGGGCTGACAGTCTAACTAACATTAGGGCCACGGTTAGATCTGCTAGGAGCGATCTGACAAGCCTTTCACTGGTGATCAAACTAGTGGTGCGCCTTTTGGTAAATAGACACCAAGTATTTGTGTAGGTATGTTTGATAATGTCTTTGCATTAGATGTCACTCAATTTAGAGCTTTGAACTGAAACTAGATAGAATTTAACTGAAATTATAGAGATGGTGTTGTCTGATGCCCTTAAGCGGTTAGATCAGTACGGTGTTAATGGTTTCTAACACGCTAGAGAAGACATATACAAAGTTTTAGGTCAATTGAAGTTATGGATAAAATGTTTCATCAATTTTCGGATTTGGAATCATGTTGATTTTTAGCTCTGGCCTGAGGACTAGGTTATACTACCCTTACGGGAGCAGCCAGACCACTTAAGAGAGGTCACACTGGTCTGAGTTGGATGCCTGACCACCTGTAGGAGAAAAAACTCATTTTGTTCAGTTTTTCTTGAAGCTTTTCTTGTAGGGGCTTAGTTTATGATTTTTGTAGCTTTATATAGCTATTAGAGTGAAGATTTTTTATTTTTGTTTTGAAGAAAAATTTAAAAAATTAATTATGTTGGTTCCTATTCATATTTCTTGGTCCTATACACATCTGCTAAAGGAGTACATAATAAGTAATTGCACACGCCGAGCTCTATTTGCTCTGGTCATGGGATTGAAAAGCTGTGGATCAGCCTATTTATTTGAGGGCTTTTTTACAAGGGAAACTTCATAATTCCTTTTTGACAATATCCTAAAATGAATTCAAGTTGTTCATACTTTTTAATTCAATGAATCAGATTAGTTAGAAATTAGTTATACTATTACCAACAATACTAGTAGTATAATCCCAAGAGGAGTAAAATTGTAAAGGGAACATATAGCATAGGAGTAATTTCCGTAAGTGCCGCGGCAGTATACGTACGAGAGATGGCGGTGGCAGCGCAGGAAACATTGAGAGGCGGCAACGACAGCGATAGAAAAGATTAGCCGTGGATCAGCCTATTTATTTGAGGGCTTTTTTACAATACCCTAAAATGAATTCGAGTTGTTCATTCTTTTTAATTCAATGAATCAGATTAGTTAGAAATTAGTTATACTACTACCAGCAGTACTAGTAGTATAATCCCAAGAGGAGTAAAATTGTAAAAGGAACATATAGCATAGGAGTAATTTCCGTAAGTGTCGCGGCAGCATACGTACGAGAGATGGCGGTGGCGGTGTAGGAAACGTTGAGAGGCGGCAGCGACAGCGATAGAAAAGATTAATAATAGGTTGAAAGGAAAAGTTTATAATACCCTCACAAACAATATATTTACAATAAAAATCTATTTTGCTCACACAAATCAATGATCATATTTAATTTTTGTTACCACTCTCTTACTACTAGTAAAATATATGTAAAAATTTCCTTATTTGATACGCGTATGACACAAGGTGGGGTCTTTATGTCTCTCTCAATTGACTTACATCGGAATCACATGGATGGTCGATCGAGATTTGAGCTGCCATCGTTGCCATGTGGCTATGCGCGCGCGGTCTCACACGTGCTAAGTTGTAGCCTTGGCTAGGCTAAATTATATTAGGTTAGGTTATACAATTTCCCAAAGAGGGGCGTTATTTCTGATTGTCCAGCTCAAGATTGCAAGGAGACCAAGGCGGAAAAATCATTGGGTGCCTCGGATCATGTAAAGTTTGTCGATTCGACAACGTCGTGTCACAGTCACCAATACTTGTGGAGAATTATAAAGTGACTTTCCTATCTCTCACTTTGACGAACCTCTGCCTCAAGGCTGCATGCCTGCCTGCGATGGCCTTCAGAAATCAACACCCTAGCTATGCAAGGTGCGTCTTGTTTACGTGCTATATTATAGTACTCCTCCCTCCGGCTAGTCTTGGTTAAAATGCCGTTGATGTTTTATTTAGTCTCCATGATGCAACTTTCACCTTCGGTTTTTATGACATTATATGTCGATGGAATATATTATAGGACTATACTTTTGTTATCATGGTATCTATCCAGCCAGTTTCTGCGCACCTTCCACTCTCCCCTTTCGCGTACGTGTGGAAATGCAGGCAGGCAAATTAACCCCCGGCCGGCCCGATCGGGAATGGTCGCCGCGTGAGTCGCCGCACGTGTGCCTGCGGTCTGCACCCGTTCCTCGCCGGAACAGAAAGCAGCACCGATCGATCGCTGTCGCAGAGCCACGTTTCGATCGATTTTGACGATGCGCCCGTGTGCTCTGTACTAGCTAGCTACGAGTTGGTGGTGACAAACGACGACTCGAGCTAGAACTTGGCCTTCTTCGCGCATGGGTTCCCAGCTGGTCCCTGGCCCGGAGAGCGATCTCGGCGTGCCAGGTTGCGGCAGCAACTTGGGCATCTCTCTATCGGTATCTGGACCTCTCGCGGTGCGTACTGTGCTCTCTCAGTCTCTCTGTATGGAACTTGTCGTGACGCTAGTTCATCAGGTTTTTTTTTCTTTAAAAGAACAGTACTACCTAGGGTACTCATCGACTGGCAACCTCAGTTGGTAGGAAGTGTTAGTGTCCAATCCCATCATTCAGGTTAAAGTCACCATCAATTCGAATGTAAGTGTATTTCTTCTTCTTCTTAATAAAAGGTTACCTGATTCCTCCTGGATATTCTCGTTTTTATCAACGTTCTAGATGGACTCGACGCCATCATCTTTCCGTGTACCCCTTCCCACGTGTCTCATGATATGGGAGTGGCCCGTCATGTGACGACGGTCTTACTACGTAAGTGGCCTCTCCTTTGACCCTTCTCGTCTACCTAGCTCCCTACTAACTTCTCAGCGTGGGAAGCACCGCTCCCCAGCTCAGTGCTTACATGGCCTCTCCTTTGACCCTTCCTGTCTACCTAGCTCCCTACTAACTTCCCAGCTGAGTGCTGCCAAGGCCACAGCTTAATCCTCGTTCAATCCCTCATCCTCCATAGTAATTTCTCCCCTCACCCCTGCTGTACGAAAAGAAAGAAACTAAGTAGCTGCTAAGTAGCCTAATACCTATTTTCTTTTAACTAACCCAATTAGGTGTTTGGAATATCAGTGGCTAGATAGATGTACCGCTTGCACATGCTGATCGACAAGATCCCATCGATCGATTGAAATTATCGGCATATGATGGTATACTCAACGAGTTGAGGTGAAATTGATTATTTGGTCAGCCCATATGTATGTTAGTGATATATCATAGTCCAAGAAAGGATCGGACGGGCAAAAGCATTTAGCCAACCCCGGCAACGAGTCCGTGAATCTCTTTCAATCATCTCGTTCCGTGTACGGAGCATCCAAGCCAAAATTCCAATCAGTTCTAAACACAATGAAATTAAGTATAGCATTCATATTTGTACAAGTTATACCCTTTGTAAGAAAAAGAAAATTTGTGCAATTTATCGTATAATAAGCAGTACAAGTCATGTTTTTATTGCAAGAATACGTATAAGATTCAAATTCAATTTGACAGAAAAAACTACTAATTAATACCCCCTCCAGTCACAAAAAGTGATGTGTTTAACTTTTTAAAGTCAATAAGATATCACTATGAACACTAATATTTATCATCATATATTCAGGAAATTTATAAAAGTGTAATATTATTAAAATACTTTTGATGACAAATTTACTCATATCATTTTTATAGGAAAAATTTGATATATGCCGCTCCTTAGTGCATGTTTTACAGATATACCACCCCTCATTTGCTTCTTCCAAATATGCTACCGCTAATTGAGATTGTTACGATAGATGCTATTACAGAGGATTATATGCTATTTTCTCCTAATACGCTCCCATTATCTAACCTATATTTTTGTATGGACCAAAATACCCTTGCCTCATCTAACTCAACTTGGTACTAGCCTCAGACTGAGACCACACCATTTGATCCCCTTGTTCCAGCTTTGGAGGGTGTCGCCATGGTCAGATCTAGGCACTGTCGCCTCCTCTAGGCACTGTCACCTCCTCTGGCTCCCCTTTGACTTGCGTCGCTACCTCTAGTTCCTGCTACCTTTACCCTCTGGTTCCCACCGCCACCTCTCACACCTGATCCATATGGAACCTTAGGCGATGGCACCATAGTGGAGGTGAGGTAGAGGCGGCAAGGGCAGCGACTCCACAGCGAGAGGCAGTGCTCCCAAGCAGCGGCCTTACGCCACTATAGAGGCAAAGTGTTAGTGATATGCTCTAGAGGTAATCATAGAAATGATTATATCACTTCTACGTTTATAATTTTTTTTGAATAATATGTTATTTTATCTTTTGAATAAATATCTTTTGTATTAATAAACAAATATGTGACTTGTTCGTGGAACTCTTTAACTATATTTTGATGTTATTCTAAATTATCCTGATCTTATATTATTATGTAGGACAAATGATTTATATATTAGCACATGTATTGATTGATGATCATGTTTCACGGATCGTGGATATAGAGATATCAAACCAATAATGTGGACACATGTTAGAGAACATAATGTTGGATTGACCTACCTTAAGAAATTGATGAGATTGTTAGGTTTTATGTGTTATCAGTTGATCTTAAGTAATGATGATGTACAATTCTTGTACCTAAAACCAACATAATTTTCTACATGTGTAATAGTATGCTTATGTTGGACCCAAGAGTAACAACTCCGGATCATCCGTTTAAATCGCACTAATCTAGAAACAGCTAGTGCATACACTAGACAGCAAAGATAAATATCAATCATAATAATATTTATTAATTAACCAATGTGGACCCTATGGACAAAGTTTACACCAATGGCTCACAGGCAAATGACTATCAGACATTGTAACATCATGTTTTTCAGATTTTATTTGAAGCTTTTAAAAGAAAATTCATAATTTGATTTTTTTTCAGATTTAATACAAGATTAAATTGATTTTTAAGAACTAAGATGATTTAAAGTCCGGATTTATAGATTTGGGTCTCGACAGACGCAGCCTACTCGTCCTGATTCTCACTGAAGTCAAAGTAGTCCTTCTTTAAGCAACATTATTTAAGCAAGAGTGAGTACTATTGTACTCCGTAAGTTACACCAATAACAAAATAAATGCATGCAAGGATGATATTAAGGAATGCATAATATGGTTATTTGAGCGTAAAGCCAGTTTGACAAATAAATATAATAAATAGATACAAATTGCTGAATTTAATACAATAAGTAAATGAAACTACATTTTAATCAAAATAATACCGTTAATGTAGGTATAACTTAACACGAATCTAACCATTGGCATCCTAAAAGATCACCTCATCTTTTATTTAACCAAGTTTTTTAAAAACAAAGTCTAATCTGTGAAAAACTTTACTCAATTTGCCCATGACCGTAGACATGGTTATCGAGGATAGTTTATACACTCTGCAAAGATTGTACAACTTTACTAATAAGAGACAATCAACTTATGTTGTTGATCATAACACGTTTTCTTAGACGTACGACTAAGTGATATCATAAGGCCTTTATAATGTGGAATCTCTCAACTTGGCCACACTCCACTAAGGTTTCACCACTATGTAAAATCCACTAAGTTGAGCCCCTCTCTTGCGTCGTGTGAGTTAATAGTGGCCCACCACACCAACATTCAACCTGTGGAAAAAATCAAGATTGAGACATGCAAATTAGTTAGCTTGGTTTGTTCCATACATGCAAACTGATCTCACCAATTCTTTCTCATGAGACTGCTTGCCATTATACTAGGCATGAACTCAGGGGGAGTTTTGGTTGACCAAGATCACCTTCTTAAGCTTCTCGCTTGAAATGGTCGCATAAGACTTGAGATTTAGCACATGGCTAAGAAAATAAAATCTGCGAAAATGGTTAAAACTTAGGAGACAGTTGTGGATGGCTCCTAGTCCAGGACTTGCTTTACTAAGATAAAGCCAAAAATAATTTTCAGAAACTGCCAGATGTGCTAAATTTGCTTATTTACAAAAGACCAAGTACTTGAACAAATGATTCATTCTTAAACTTATAGCACTCTAAACTGGCTCAATACTAGCTTCTTGATTCCACTTAGATTATTTGACATGACTTGCATCATCCTTGGATAGTTTTAGCTAGACTATAATCTTGGTTAACTTGATATGCTAAGAAATTTTAGCTAATTCTCAGATTATGACTTATTTGGTTTGACTTGTCCATATATGAATCGTCATGATCTTGATAGCATTATTATGTATTATAGCTTGGTGTAATACTCAAAAGGTCATTTTGGATAATGTTCATGGCTCCGAATGTTTAAAATAAATAACACACAGTAATTTCATTCTCTCTCGTACATCTTGATGATTTTATTGCCAAAAGGGGGAGAATTTTGGAGAAAAAGCTTTATGAAGCTTTGTAGAAAAATTTGCTCTTTCAATTTCTACTCCAGTTTTCTCTTTTGTCGACATGGCCTTGAGTTTCTTTGCTTCTATTTTAGACCATGTTTGACTCTCAAACTCAACTTTATGCTTTTTTGTGTTTGTCAATATACTCATCAAGGGGGAGATTGAGAGACCATGTGGAGGTAACCCCGTGTGTGTGATGAGTAATTGACACGTGATCTAGAAAGTTTAAGTTTGTCTCGGGCATTTTGTGCTATTTACTGGTGTTAATGTTTGATTATAATATTTTGTGTGGTGCTATGTGATGTATTTTCTTGTCTGTGATGATTGCAGGACTTTGAGACGGGGTCGTGGCGAGACACGAGGTGACCGGACTAGGCACAGGCGGTGCTGAGGTCGGAGCGGTCGGATGTGTTGAAGACAGCGATGATTCAAAATGGTTACGAGGCTTGGACGACAAGAAATGAGGAAGCTTCCAGGAAGGTGCAGGAGTCGTATTTTGGTAAATGCGCAAAGCTGCATAAAGGAAGCGGATTTGGTTAAGAGAGAATGGGTAAAGTTATGAGTTGTTGATAGCTAATGGGTAAAGTGCTAAAAGTAGTTGAGAGTTAATGGGTAAAGTGCTAAAAGTAGTTGAGAGTTAATGGGTAAAGTGTGTTGTAAACCCATTAGTGGAGGCTATAAATAGAGGGTGCTCTCTAGTGAAATGAGATGAGAGAGTGTGGTGTGAGAATTAGGGTTTTATTTGTTGTCTCTCCATGTGCACTTGAGTTGTATGGGGGTTTAGGGCAGCACTTGTGCTCTTTCTTTTTGAGTGTTGTTGAGTTGTGTGTTGAGATGAGTTGATGTAAACATTTCTCTGTTATAATCATTCATCTCTCTTTGTCTTAATCTAAGAAATCTTTTTGCTTGAGATGTTTGGCTCTTGTGTTTTGTTTTTTCAGTTCTTGAGAGAGTAAATCTTATTCGTGCTTGTGGTGGAAATCTGTCTTAAGACCATTTGGTCAGTTAATTTTCATGAGCAAATCGGTTTTCTCGGGTTTTGAGTTGATCTTTTGACTGCTCATTCTTTGCTTTGAACTGGGAAACATCTCAAGGCCTCTTGGCTAGTTCATCCCGAAAGCAAGCATTCCAATCTTTGTTGGTACTCTGAAATTTTTGTTAAATTGCATATTTTCTTGGCTCAGAACTGGATATATTCACAAGGCCCGTTGGCTAGTATTTCCGAGAGCAAAGTATTTGATTCTTGCGGTTAGGAAGTAACAGGAGATAAGTTTGTGTGTTCCCTGTTTGCTATTTTGTTCTGAATTTTCTTCCAGTTCTTTCGGCTTGCTCTGCCTCTTTTTTCTTGTTGTTTCGGCCAGGTTTCTGGGAGCATTTTCTGTGTTCAGTTGCTGCTGTTTTCTGCTATCTATTTGTGGTTGTTTGGCTGCTGTTAGTTGCTGATTTTTGCTTCAGTTTTAAGCAACTTTGTGCTTTTCAGCTTTTACTTTGTGCTTTTCAGGCTGTTTTGGACAGCAATTTATATTACTTTCAGTTGCTGTTTTCTCCGCTCTATTTTCAGCCAGCAGTGCTGTTTTAAAGTGTAGTTCTTAGTGCTGTTTTAGGGTGCAGTTAAAAAGGTGAGTGAATATTTGGGGTGGATTGAGGGCAACATTCACCCCCTCTATTGCCATTTCGGTCCTTCACATATCTACGGTTGCACTAATGAGCATGTGCACGCATGCTACACGCGGGTCGCTAGCTGGATTCCTGGTGCGGTTAGTGCGTAACTTCATGAATTATAGATGCTAACTTTTGCATGAGATAATAACTTTGCAAATGTAAGAAACTTGATGAATTACCGATGATAACCTTATGTTTAGGAGATAGTAACTTTCTGTAGCATCGCAATATGAAAGATATAACGTGATAACTGTAAGTAACTTCGTGAATTATAGATGATAGCTTTTTTGTGCATGAGATTGTAATTACGCGTAGGTCTCTTGCGCTGGGTGGACGTGTGATTTTTTTATCTTGTTTACAAACTAAAAAAATAAAATAACTCTTTCATCGAAAGTTCGATCTGCTATCCATTTGCAACATTGTGTTCGAAATTACAAGCTTAACAAAACAACATCTACGTTGAATATATTTTGACATTGTGAAATTCGTGTCATTTTTACTATCGGGCTTCCTGATGCATGAGATAGTAAGTTTGCCAACTGTAAGTAACATCATGGATTATAGATGATATCTTTATGTACATGAGATAGTAACAAACGTGAGAACTATAAGTAAGTTTATGAATTATAGATGATAACTTGATGTGTATACGATAGTAACTTTACTATAATTAATAAACACTAGTAATAGTTTGTGGGGTGGGATAATGGAGCGATTAGCTAGTTGGGTCGGTTAGGGTCACACGCTTATTCTACACGTAGCTACTGAATAGTACACCTAAATAGTCCACACACACGCTTATTCTACACGTAGCTACTGAATAGTACACCTAAATAGTCCACACACACGCTTATTCTACACGTAGGTACTGAATAGTACACCTAAATAGTCCACACACACGCTTATTCTATATATATAGGAAGCCTCTTTTCTACACCCGGGTGTAATTACACTCTATATCGTATCTCACAACGTAGAGAGTATCTCGCGTAATGGAGAGTATGTACGTATAGTATACGAGTATTTTAGATCATCTAGGTGGTATGAACAATTTTTCAGAGGTGGTACGTATATTTTTTTAGACATACTCCTTTTTATGTGTGTATACGAAGGTATTTATAAAATACGCTAAAAATTATGGACTCTTTGCAATTTTTTCATGTAGTTCACATTGGAGTATCTTATATTTAGTATATGAGTATACCTAAAGTGATAAAGGAGTATTTCAAGTTTATTTAGGTGGTATATTAAAGATGGATGTAATTACAGAGATTGTAAAAGTATTTTTCTATATATATATATATATATATATATATATATATATATATATATATATATATATATATATATATATATATATATATATATATATATATATATATATATATATATATATATATATATGTGTGTGTGTGTGTGTATGTATGTATGTATATATACGTATATATATGTATATATACGTATACATATATATGTGTATATATATACGTATATATACATATACATGTAAGTACATGTATATATGTATATACGTATCGTGTATGTACATGTATATATGTATATACGTATACATATATATATGTGTGTGTATATGTATATATATACATATACATATACATATACATATACACACACATATATAGATATACATATATGTATACATATGTATACATGTATATATATACACATATATGAGTATATATGTATATATATGTATACACATATATACATATGTATATATATGTATATATATACATATGTATATATATATATATATACACACACACATATGTATATATATGTGTACATATATCTATACATGTATATATGTGTGTATATATATACACACACACATGTATATATGTATATATATAGGAAAAATACTTTCTACACCCGGGTGTAATTACACCTATCTCATGAAAAAATGAGTATGTCCATAGTTTTTACCGTATTTTGTAAATACATTCATATACGTACATAAAAATGAGTATGTCAAAAAATATACATACTACCTCTGAAAAATTGTTCATACCACCTAGATGATTTTAAATACATGTATCTGCATACATATCCTCCATTACGAGAGATACTTCTTACGGCATGAGATACGACATAAGGTATAATTACTTCAGTGTAGAAAGAGATTTTCTATACACACACATAGATACATATATATATATGTGTATATATATATACATATATATATATATATATATATATATATATATATATGCATGTATATATACATATATATGTATACATATATATATATATATGTATATATGTATATACATATATATGTATATATATATATATATGTGTGTGTATACATATATGTGTGTGTATATATGTGTATATCTATATATGTGTATATATATGTATATGTATACACATATATGTATATACACATACACACACAGATATATATATATATATATAGACACACACATATATACATACATATATATATATATATATCTTTACTATTATAAAGAAGCAATTGGTGGTTGGTCCGTCGTCACTTCTCTCCTCTCAGCCCTCCGATCTGATTACGAGATAAAATCCGAACCGTACATCCCACCTCACGCGCCGCTCTCTCCTCTCCCCACCCGCGCACCTCCCACCCCACGTGCCGCACCTCTCCTCTCCCACCCGCGCGCCTTCCACCCCACGTGCGCCTCCTCCCCTCTCTCCCACCCCGCGTCGCCTCCTCCCGCCTTGCGCGCCGCCTCCCCCCTCTCCCCACCCCGCGCTCCGCCTCCTCCCACCCGCGCGCCGCCTCCTCCCCTCTCCCGACCCCATCTCCGCCTCCCAAAACCCTCGCCCCACCCCGCGGCGCCGCCTCCTCCCCACCTCTCCGCTCCGCCGCCTCCTCCCCCCCGCAAACCTCCTCCTCCCACCCCGCGCCGCCGCCTCCTCCCACCCCGCGCCGTCGCCTCCTCCTCCCCACCCCTCCGTACCGCCGCCGCCTCCTCCCCACCCCGCAGCCGCCGCCTCTTCCTCCTCCCACCCCGCGCGCGGCGCCTCCTCCTCCCCACCCCTCCGCTCCGCGCCGCCTCCTCCCGCTCCTCCGCTCCGCCTAACGCCTCCTCCTCCCCACCTCCACTGCGAGAGACGGCCGGGGTGGGAGCCCTGAATCTTCACGCGCCTCCTCACGCGCCAACGCCTCCTTTCCCTGTGCCACCGCCGTTGAGAGCTTCACCATCGACCAGTGCTCCTCTCTCTCCTTTACCCCGCCACCGCAGGGGTGACTCTAAAGTAACAATTGCTTCCGATGTTTCGATGTATTTGAGATGTTCATCACTGGTAAATTACTGTATGTGCTTGCATGTTATATTAAAAGTCACACTTTTTAGTTTCTATACTGCTGCTGATGGTTCATCCAGTTGCTATGGATTGGTATGCTAAGGAACTCAGATTATTCTTGAGGTGTTCCGTGTTAAGGTAGTATATTGTTTCTTTGTTAACACTTTGCAATTAGGATGTATTGTGGATACATGATGGCAATATAGTGTACTTAAAGTGAAATTACGTAAACACTAAGAGCGGATTCGATCATGTTGTTGTTGTTATAGAAATTGTTTATGCAGATTCCTTCCTTTTAACTATTATATTATCTTCTGTTCTAAAGTTCATTCCAATTATCATTGAAGTCATGCATAAGTGATCAAGCTAATTTTCTATTTTCAACTTTCATTCCTCTTTTTTGCCTTTAGTACCCTCTTCCAATGAACAAGGACACTCAAGGGAGGACTGATCTATATATAGGCAGGTGGATGCAATCCAAGCCACGTGACAAGGTAATCTAAATAGGGCCTATTATTTATTGTCTCATACTAAATCCATTTGTGATTGCTTGTTCAAATCATGCCAGCTTACTTAGGAGAGCAACAATAATATAGTCATGAAACTCAACAATAATATAGTCTTGGATTTTTAAACTGGATGACTCCAGCACTTACAGGCAATGCCTAATTGCCCATGTTACGGTTCATAGCGAGGCGTCAGTGCTATCTGTTTGGCGTTTGGTATGATTTTCTATTTTTGTGGTTCCAGTGAAATGAATTATTGATTACTACTTTTGTTTTTGAAGTAACTAGGTACTCTAGATTTTAGTATTTACAGCACGCTGAGCACACTATTAGGCAGATTTGAAAGCAACTAGAGCAGTTTCCAACGAGTTCACCACATATCGGCAAATTTGTTTATTGATCCCATGTTTTCAGTAAGGCTATAGGAATTGACATGTTATGGAAAATGTTGCTTTATGCTGCAAATGTTGGAAAGAGAACTATTGTTTTAAGCCATGTTGTTTGAGTAACTTTAAATTTGTGAAGCGATTGTTTGAAATTTGTTAATTTTTGATCAGATCAATCATTGTGGCTCTCGAGCTTCGTCTTTGTTACATAAAGCTTATCGTATTAATGATATCTTGCAATTTTTCGACTTAACCTTACACCTAAATAGTCAATTCTACTGATTACTTTGCAGTAAGCTTTTTTGTTCCGATGTCTAGCTTTTAGGCCTACGAGGTAAGAAAACTAATTTGCTCCTTGACTGATTTTTCTACAGGAGACCATTTTGATTTGTCACTTCTCTCTTCTTTACTCTCTTTCACCCATAGTTTATCTTTTGGATTTTCGATTCGTTGCATCTCTATGTTGTTGACAAGTTGACGCTTGGTATTGGTGTTTTCTATTTCATAAGGTTTTTGCCCAATAAACAGGAGCTGAAATAAATTGTTTAGTTTTCTCTATTATTAATAATATAAGTTGGTGTTGATCTGTCATCTTCAGTTCTTCACAACCTCCCACTGCAGCTTAAAAGAGGAAGTTATTGAATGGTAAGTTCATCTGCCTCGCACCACCTCCTAAAAAAACACACCGATATGTGGGATGTGACGTGCTCTCATTCCTCGATCCCCAGAATTTGCATATCTTCAGTCACCGTGATTTTTTAGTATCACATTATTGCTGAGTTTGCCAATGAATAGATTTTGATCATTAGAGATATGCTATTTGCATGGTATTTGTTTTTCCGTTGCAACGCACGGGCACATAGCTAGTATATGTATGTATGTATATATAAAACACGCGCACGCGTGTGACGTGCAACCAACATAGCCACAGGAGCTCAATAATGAATATTACTTCATATGTTGCGCCGCCCAGGAGGACTTTGATACACATATACGTGTATGCGTGACATTTTCTAACAGCAGGTAAATAATTGTACCAAAATAAGGGAATGGGGTAAACAATAGTATTATTTCTAGTAGTACAAACTGAAAAGTCAACCGTGTGGTAGCGCTATCAGAGTTCAGAGAAATCAAATCAGCAGGCGTGCAGCAACTGCGTAAGAAAATTCAAATAATGCCACGAATATACCTGCAAGTTGCTACTCGAATGGAAAAGAAATTAATGTTTCTAAGACAACCTTGCGATGGATAAACTTTGACAAAGCTAGACGCATGACAATGGATGCTGCCAAGCTGGTCAGAGCAACGTGAATTCGCCGCAGCAATAAACATAGTTGACAAATTAAAACACAGCTACCAATCGATCTCACTCTTGAGGAGTGGACGCTACCGTCATATTGCCTCCGATTGCAGCCAACCCTACTCCAATTATTGCTGTAAACAATGTAAAAAATACATCTGGGTGAAGTACGCGACAGGTAGTCGGTCGGCGCCTCTGAAACTGAAGCTGGACAGTGTGATATTTTTCAGTGAATGTGCGGTGCACGACAGGCCAAGCTTTCACCGCGGTGAAGCGCGCGTTGGCTTCGCGCGTACCACCAGAAGGGGAGCCGTGTGCGGCCTCGTGGGTTACGGTTGCCCGTCGCGCTCGCAGAGCGTCGCAACTGGCTGTACAGAGGTGATGGGATCGGTGATCCTACAGGTTTAGATACTACTATCGAGCTGGGTTTGATGGATGTGCAGCAGGTATGGTAGAGTTGACAGATCCTTTATAATTGACAATGAAGAAGCCATTCCATTTGGGAAAGCCGTTCATATGGCCTCTTGTGAATTTTGCAGAGAAAATGTTGTTGATCGATGCAGAAAGTTACCAGTGATATATCCAATTCCATTTTCACTGCAACTGAAACCTGACAAGGAGGAGGTGCTGTATAGCAAGAAGACAAGAGTGCCTTTCAAGCCCTACATGCGACCTAAACAGCAGGTGACTATACATAGGGGTCAGATGATATATGGGAGTGAGGCAAGCAATGGAATCCGCGAATATATAATGGGGACAAGAGAGGTTATGGTAGCTGTGTCTCATGTGCTGATGCTGCCCATAAGGCATCAATCAGATCATATTCCCCAGCAGACAGAATCTCTCCCTACCAACTCTGGAATTCATGACACCTGTTGCCAACAGGATTGAAACCGAGATTGATTCAGAAAAGAGAGAAACAAAAACAAATAGGGCACTTCAACAGTGCCCTTTTAGCTGCGTGTTTGCATCAGAGCCGAGTTGAGCAGTGAAGGGCAGAAAGAAACATCGTACCTTCTTGCCGTTAACTTTCTTTTCTTGTAAGAAAAATCAGTGGTCAGCTTTGGTATGCCAAGCTGCTAAATTTCAGAACTTACCTTTCGCAGAGTCGTGCAGGAGTTTTATGGATTTAATACGAATATTGTTGTCGGGTTTTACTTGCCTGTTGGGGGAAGAGTTGATACACATGACCAGCAAATGATGATATCATTGGGCGGGTGCGGGATATTTCTAATGAGCTAACTGATCTTGAAAAGGGAAAGAAAGTTAAACTTACTTCCAACCAGAAATAGACAGATGATTGAACATTATGCACCATGAAAATATAGTACTTTGCTAATGTAATGTACTTCTTCTTTGAAACTAACTAACGTGATATACTTCTGAGAATAACATTACACTACTCTAATTTGGACCACCTCATTGAAGGTTGAAATAGTTCATTCACCGTCCTTAATTATGTCATAGAAACTAAAGCTACAATCATTTTCTGTAGAAATTTGAAACCACAATTATTTCATCCGATCTCAAAATTTAAATAATAGGATAGAGACGGGTGTGATTTTTTTCCCATGACGTTGTGATTAAAATAACACCAATCATTAACTGTTCTTTTTTCTGAAGAAATGGATAAGTCAAACGTTTCAAGGTCAGAGCCTCAAACAAAAGTTTCAAGGTCAACTATCAAAAGCACCATTAGTTTCAAAAAGAAACTTATACTAAGCGAAACTACTAAGATTTGCAATCCGTGCATCACGCATCAGTACAATCCGTTCCACGGATCAAATTCAGATTAGTTTTAATCAGCAAGTACTATCAGGTTCTTTTTGAAGGATTACACCTCTACATTCTGATGATATTAGTTTAGGGGATCTGTGTTTAGCTGGACAAATCAAGAAATGCTTTGCATAAACAATTCTCATGTAAGAAGGTATCAACTTTATCCATCTATCCTTTTCCTTTTTCTCCCTATGATCTCACCAAGTTATCTACTTTTGTGACTTTCGAAGTCAATTGGACAATTTG
The DNA here is from genome assembly GCA_036346265.1 of Melocanna baccifera. Lineage (NCBI taxonomy): Eukaryota > Viridiplantae > Streptophyta > Magnoliopsida > Poales > Poaceae > Melocanna > Melocanna baccifera. The sequence goes on from CM070687.1 coordinate 15,698,417, forward strand.
CATTTCTAATTGTTACAACAACTCACTTTCAGATCTTGAGAGTGGAATTAACTAGCTAGGTAACCATTGTTAAGAAGTCAATATAATGCTGAAAATTACCACAAACGCACAAGGATCATATTCACATCTTTCAATGACATTCCTCTGCAATCTGACATCTCCATGAACAGAGGCAGCACTACCCACGACCAAGAAAATAGCTAACTCATTGTAACACCCCATTTTCAATACCTAGCAAAAGTGTAATTTGACCAACTTACGTTATTGTTAAAAAGGGCTTTGCTCTCAGTTCATTTGTTCTTGGTGCTTCCAATAAGAAAGTTTCAGGAAATGCAGCAGTGCAGCTATTTGAAAACTTTGTATTATCTTCAAGCAAGCATACCAGCATAACCTTTTAAGTTCTAGACTTCACTTCAAAGTACAGCAACAGTGTGTTTACTTTTTTTTAAAAAAGGGGATGGAGGAAGAGAATACGTACATGTGTGCGTGTATGTTGAATTACAAACCCTCCACTGCAGTCCCAGCAGCCATCTCCTGTTCTCCCCGACCCGTCTTTTCTCTGGCTGTAGCAGTCCTTCCTCTCCTGCCCAGGCCGTGCGGCCACTGGCCCCCTCCGCCCCAATCCGCGCCGGGAGCGGCGGCAACGCCGACACCCTCATCTTCAGCACCCCTCGCCTTCAGTGCCCGGCAGCAGCCGACCCAGAGCACGCCACCCCGCCCCCTCCTTTTCAGCGCCGTCCGGTGGCTCTCGCCGCTCGCCGTCCCCCCACCCGAGCTGCGCCGCCGTAGTCCTTCGCGGGCCCCGCAGGTCCCGTCGGTCGCGCTCACCTTGCCTTCGCGCGCACCGCCTGTGGCCGCGACGGCGTGGCGCCTCGCTCGCGCAGCGCCATGCCGCCTGCCCCTCCTCGGTGACTCACTCCTCCTAGCCCCTATAAAGCGTCGTAGCTCCATTGCCGTCACCCCCACCGAAGCTTGTAGCCACCTCCTTTGCCGCAGGCCGCCGGTGACGACCTCCTCCTCCACTCCGGCGTCGGGTTCTCCCGGAGAACCGTCGCGCCGCAGGTCGATTCACCGCGCAGGAGCCTCACAGGAACCCCGCCAGACCGTCCCCACCTCACCGGGCTCCGCCTCCCTCCCGCAGCGCGCCGACTCCACCTGCGCACCGAGCCCGCCCACGCCGCCGGCCCACCCTGCTGCACTTTGGTCCCGATTAGCGCCACAGGTAAGCTCCAGGTGGCCCGGGGAAGCTCCCCCGTCGCGGAATCGCGCTCTAGTAGTCCGAGCCGCCGGCGCCCTTGCTCCCCTATCCCGGCCGCCGCCCAGCTCGCCGCCTTGTCGCCTGGCCGGCTCTGGCCGCTCCCCTCCTCCCCGAGGAGCACGCCGCCCGCGCAGCTCCCCAAGTCGGCGCAGGCACGCCGCCGTGGCCTCCCCGCCACCGGCCGGCTCCGCCTCCCTCACAGCCGGAATGGGTAGAGGAGAGAGGAGAGGATTTGTGTTTTCCCCTCATGCCAGGATAACCGAAGGAGTTATAAAAGCAATCCGGCCCCTACTTGTTTTCCTCTCGGGCCCCACCTGTCGGCAGCCCCCTCCCTCTCTCCCCTCTTAATTTCTGAATTTTCAGGATTTCAAGATTTTGAAAAGCTATAGTTTCATAACCATAAAACCAAAATTAACGAAACCAGTTTCTAAATTTTTATAAAATCAAGACCTATCTATTGGTTATGTTCCGGTTCAGTTTAGAGTTCATTTGAGTTTTGCTTATTTGTTTTGGGTATTTATTCCGTGCTCGCTCTTTGTTGTTTTTCTGGTTCTCCCGCCCGAGTAGAGTTCGAGGATGTGAACGAGCCCCAGATCGAGCGACACGGACCCCAAGCTTTTGATCCAGACGAGTCAACACTTTGACCATGTTGAATTCCTATGTTTTAAATGAATTATGTTGTTTTAAAGTATTCAAATTGCATGCGTTATTTTATGTATAATAGTTTACCGATTTTCCTTAGTTAATGAACCACCTTGCTTTATTAGCACTATGTAGCTACTCCACTCCTTGAAATCATCGGTACCCCTACCATTGTCGCCTTAGGTAATACTAATAAATAAAATTTACAAGATAAGCTACGTTATTAATTGCCAGGCAAGTCCAATAAGTTCTCAGGACATTAGCATGCCCTGATCATATTCTTTTCAACGAATAAGTTGTTTTGGGGCAATCATGGGATGTACATGATTGGTAGTTTGTATACAGATTATCTTATGCTTCTCAAAACCCTACAACTTGCTCCCCTGTCCGGGCGGATGGTAAGGGTGGATGGTGGAGGTAACAATCGGGTTGCGGACGCCCGTCTGGACAATTTAAGGACTTAATCATGTGTCGACCTCTCCATGTAAAACAGTACAAACCACAAGCCGGCAAATTGTAGGTATGACTAAATAATTTGCATTCGCCAGTAAAGAGGAGCACTTCGGGGAAACCCATGATTTTCATCATTTGGGCGCAAAACCGTCTTGGATGGATCATGTCGCGGATAGAGCGGCGCAAGAGGGGTCTATTTGGGGCCCAAAGGGGTTTTCTGTAAGCGAAACCTTAGCAAGTGCTAGTCTTTACTAGATGCATTGTAAAGGTTATGTGATCACCCGGTTGACCTGCATGTCTAAGGAAACGTGCGGAATATAATAATTGGGCTATCTCTTGTGGGTAAAGATGTACCACTCTGCAGAGTCTAAAACTATTCGAATAGCCGCGCTCGCGGTCAAGAGCAGACATGGAAACTTCCTCGAGTTAGTTCTATTTACAAAAATCTCTTGGGGTGGGAACCGAAAACTAAGTGGAGGGAAGTACTCCACTTTGTTGGATTTTTCCTGGAGGGACGTACTCCAGTGTTAGTAGTTAGGGTGGATGTAGCCCAGTAGCCAAAAACTAGCATTGGTGGGTGGAACCATGAAATCGGTGGATGGAACCATCTACAATATACTTATTGCACATTTACAAACACTTTTGCATTACCACAAATCTGCTAAGTCATAGGGTTTTAAGTGCGTATTTGTCCAATATCGCTTTGTGCAACTAAAATAAACCCCAGCCACATGTTGTCAAGCCATGCATCTTATACTATCGCATTCTGTGTGTTGTCTCGCGGAGCACGTTGATTTGTGCTCACCCTCGCTCTTCAACCCCCCTTATTCAGAAGCTGCGAACCAGGAGCACTACGCCTACTGCGTGGACCAGGATGCTGAAGGGAATGATGACGGGGGATATTAGAATAGGCATCGGTAGCTTTGCCGCTCGTTTCAGTCCGGTTGGCCAGGCTAGCTTTGGCGGGTGCCTCCGTTATTAATCAGGTTTCTGGTTAATAGCGATGGTACCCGAGTAGGCTCAGTCACTTGCCTGTGGCGAGTTGTGCCCCTACGCTTATGTACGTTTCCGCTTCCGCTCTTATGTATCGTAAGACATTTGGCCTGACGGCCCTACTATAACCTCGGCCCGACGTGGTCTATTTTAAACTCTGGTATTGTAATGTATGGTTTTGTCTGTATGAAATGATGCAGTGTTGTATCTGTGAGCACTATCTACTGATCCAGGGAATAGTACAGTACTTCACAGAGGGTTCCAGTTAGTAAACTTGGGGTCCGACAGAGCTGGTATCAGAGCATACGACTGTAGAAACCTTAGCTAGACTGGTCACGACACTAGGACCTGGATACCATTTACAAAAACTAGTGACAAAACTTTTACAAAATATAGCATAATACTGCTTACTTAACTCTCTTAGTTCAATACTTACCCAAACTTTCTTTTGCATTTTTCAATTGTTCTCACCTATTGTTGTTCAAAATTTTAGATGGACGGAGCACAACCAGCTGGTCCATGGGATCACCTCACCCATGGGGAAGGCGAAGGGGAGTTCGTCGAGATCTTGCGGCAGCTGCTGCAACACCTTGGGTACCGCCGCCAGCCCATTTTCAAGGGCCGGAGAGTCTGCATCCAGGAGACGGACTTGTGGACCATGAAGGTCTTCATCTACGCACGGGGCAGTGACAGGGAGCTCCGCTCCCACACTATCCATGCCGAACCTCCACGGATGTGCCTCGCCGACGCCGTCCAGGATGCGGCACGCCTCGCTGCTGCCCCATTGCCGGTGTACGAGGAGGTTGCGGCGATGCGCCCTTGCCCACTTCCCTCGTATCCGCCAGGGGCAGTTCCTCCCAGATCGCCTCGACTCCAGGGTGAACGACCCCCAGCTATCGCACCAGATCCAGCTGACGCAGGCGTTGTCGATCACCTACGCCTTCGCCTTGCAGGAGATTGGGCATCTGCGCATTCTCCTAACCATGAGCCTGCAGCACTCGGACGCCCTCAGCACCCAGCTCAACCGCTTCCAGATCGCCCTCCAGGTGGCAGAGCGCGGGAGGCTCGCCGCCGAGGCCGGGCTTGAGCACCTTCAAGCCAGGGCGGCCTACCCTCTACGATGCGGCCCAAAGACAGCGCCAGCTCCCGCACCAGCTCCTACGGCGCCCGGCTCGGCGCCCGCTCCCCACGGTGTCGGCTCCGCACGATATTGGCTCCAGCACGAGTGTCCGCCCCGGCTCCCACACCAGCACCGGCTCAGCGCCAGGGACCCCGCACTCTGCCGACGGCACGCAAGAACGTGCGCCCGCCGCCCAGGGGCACCCTCGGAGATTCCAGCAGGGGGCGTCGTTCATCTCGTTCTCGCTCCTCCAGCAACAACTCGAGCCCCTCTCGGTCTCGTTCTCGCTCCATGTCTCCCAGCGTCGGTCGAAGCCGTTCCTGTTCCCGCGGCCCAGGAGAGTGCATCTTCTGTGGCCAGCGTCACTCCCCGGAGGTGTAGACTGCTATAGGTTAGACAGCAGGATGGCTAGGCAGTCCCTTTTGGTGTGCACGCACACTTCCCCCAGTTGTACCCCCCTATGTATCCAGTCGGTAGACGTTGTGTATCGGTGACATGACTTGTTGTACGCCCGCGCGCTGTGCCCGGTTGTCATGTAACACCTAACCCCCCCTAATGTAATGAACAAGTTTGATCTTCCATTATCACGAAGTGATGAAGGATTACAACCTCTCCATACCTTGGAGGATAGAGCTCTCATAAGAGCACACATACAAAGTTTCCAACACAAGGAAACATAACCCTAACTCCGTCTCTTCTTCCTCTTCTCTCTCAACAAAAGGGCTTATATGGTAAGGCTCCTCACCTCTCATTTAACCCTAAACTACCAGCACAGATAGTGGATACAACCACTTATAAATAGGAAAATCCGATAACCCACACACAAACGGGTTTTACACACACACTTGCACGTATTTCAAAGTGCAACTTATACATAGCTCCAATAGCTCCATATGACACTCCATCCACCAAGATGTGACCTAATCGACCTTAGGGTACCGCCGCAGTTTTATAATCTATCTCTCCACCCGGTATTGGATAATTTACACAATTGACACCCACCGGCCTTCACTTTGCTTCTCCTCGAAGCAAACTCCAATACGAGGTCCATGATGCCCAATGACTTGTTGCCAATCATATATGCCTCCAACCTCCTCCTAGATCGTCTACACTTGAAATAGCCCAAGTCCAATGGCACATCACATGCATGGACTTGCCTCATCACGATCATTGTCTTTGTCCCGTGTTTTTCCGCTTGAGATGTAGCTTCACCCGAACTTACATGACCCTTCATATCCTCGAGCTCCTCCCCTAGCCTCGATCTTACCATTGACCGCCAACAATCACCAAGCGCCTTGCACATTAAAGAACAAGCAATTGTTCTGAGCACAAGTGATATGCACTTGAGTCTCATCAATAAAATCATTACAAACATGCATCACTTGACTCTCCTGTCAAGATTTCCATCTCAATACATGACTTCGTTCATATGTGACACACAAACATACCACAACCGTAATTATTGAAACCGGACCGGTTATCGAACCGCTTGAGCTTCTGGTTCACGGTTCATTGGTCCAACCGGTAATTAACCGGTCAAACCGCCGGTTCAATATAGCTTATAAATAAGTGCAACTTCTATTCATACACCACGCGCGGCCTGCTCACTTGGCTAGTGGAGCAAGGCAACCGAGCCAACCAACAGGTCCCGAGTTCGAATCCCCCCACGCGCGCCTTGCGCGCAAATATTTTTCTGGCTTCCGCGTAGTGGTGCGGTCCAACCGGCGTCGGTTTTTTCCGGTTTATATCAAAACCGGCCGGTTTAACCGGGAATTTTCCGGTTTTGAATGGTTCACTTGCACAGCCGGTCTAACAGTGATATAAAACCGGATTGGGCTCCGGTTCCGATTTTTTCCGGTTGAACCGCCGGTCCGGTCCGGTTTTTATAACTAGGACCACAACACATCCTAACAAGAGTCTAAAGCTCATTGAGAGCAAACTCAACCGAAAACCAAATCAACTCACTCATTTCAACAAGAGTCGGTCTGACTACCAACAAATGATTGGTCATACCGCTCTAGTCAACCTTGGTCAAACCCCAATAATAGGGGACTTGGTCTAACCCCAAAGCCACCGGTCGGACCGCTCATAGTTTCTCTCACATACATGACGAGCACCTCTTTGGAAAATAAGTACTGGCGACTAACAGTTGGTGCAATCGCTCTCCGATATGACTGCCAACCATGACCGGTTAGACCGCTTAGCACCTGACTGCAGACTACAACTTTGCAAATTCAGACAAAACAAAACTCAAACAACACAATAACCAAAAATGCAATGTCAAATATTCATCACCAATATAGAGTTGCCACCATATGGTCTTAGAATCTCTCTCTTTATAAGTAATTTGACAAACACCCTAAAAGACAAGAATTTGAGTAGATTTTGAACAAGAAAAGCAAACAAATTGTAAAAGGCATGAATGGTCCAAATAAAAGAGTAATTGCTCACCGTGACCATTTCAGAGCAAGAACTTGCAACAAAACAAATAAATAGAGAAATGCAATTCAAATACTCTCACATTAAGCTTAGAATTTTTTTATTTTCAATTTTCTCACTTTTTACTCTCAAAAAGGCTTATTTTCATATTGCTAGTTCATTCTTCATTTTATGAGCATTCTCTCCCTTTTAAGATCATTCTCATTGTTCTCCCCTTTTTTTTTTTTGACTAAAACCTAAATTTGCCTTACACATTCTCCCCTTTTTGGCAAAATAGTCATCAAGGATTAAGAGGCTATGCAAGTCACTAAAACTCCCCCTTTGTAATTCTCTCCCTCAAATAATGCATGCTAACATGTAAAGCACAAAGGAGTAAAATAAAAGGCATGTATGCATGAATGAAAATCCAAAACCTAAAAGAATTTTGAATAATTATTCAAAATGAGGTCCAAATTAAAAAGATACCACTTGAAACCATAAAATTCATACAAAGCTATCTAGATCATGATGAGATATATATAACCAATCTAGGCTAGATAGTATAATTTAAAGAATTCAAATTAATTTTAAGATAAACAAGGCTTCAAAATTGATAATTTTACCTAAAGGTATCCAAATATGACCTAAGCCATGTCAGGAAGGCTAAATAGAACTAAGAAAATATAATTGAACATTTTAGTGTGCTACAAGTTTCAAATTGAACCATTTTGCCGAAGCACTTTTAATTAAAGCAAATTTATCACTTTGAAACATATTTTGGTGTTATCGTAGAAAAGCAAGTCCTAGACTAGAAACCATCCGCAATAGCCTCCTAAATTTCAACCATTTTTCATAATTTGACTTTGCATTTAATCAATTAGTATTGATCTCAAGCCATTGTCAACCACCCCAATCATTATACTTAAAAGAATGGTCTTGGTCCTACAAAACTCTCCCAAATTCATGCCTAGTGCGATGGCAAGCCATCTCGTGAGAGAGAATTATTGAGATCAAAAACAAGTCATACAAAACATCGTTTGTTTAGTTTATACACTAGTTCATGGGCAAAGAGGTACTTTTACCGTAAGCAACACCTGACAGTCACAAATGTCTAGGAGAAGTAAACTCATGAGTCAACAAAGAACTAATATAGCTTAATCTAAAAACTCAACTTAGATTCAAGATTCAATAAAATATTTTTGACATAGCATATATTATAAAAGGATCACTAAAGTGCAAACTAGTCAAAAGATCTACTATTGCAATTTAAAATATACCAAGTGTAAAAATTGATACCAAGTATGAAATATGGTTCAAGTTTATAAATTAAGCTAGCATGACCAAGATTTAATTATACATACAAAAGTATAACAAAGTTAGCTAGCTAGGCATAATATGGCAATGGGCAATATCAAACTGGAATTACATCATAAATGTGTAATAATCAAAAATCACATCTAAATGTATATCTCGCAATAAAATATTATGTATACATGACAAAAAGGAAGTAAGAAAATAAAACTCCTATGTATACATGACAAAAAGGAAGTAAGAAAATAAAACTCCCCCTAACCACAAGAATCACTTGCAAAGAAGAAACAAGCTATGATACAAGAGGTCTCAACACCACATAGTCTATAGGGCAAAGAAACCACACTGCTAATGAGTGAATCAACAACACTAGCTATCCCCACTAATAGACACTAGTGAAAGAAGAAGCGAGCTCAACCTAAATAGGGTAAAAGATCTAGAGAGCCTAATAGGGAAGAAAAGTGCCTAAGAAAGACACAAGCCAGAATGTGTGACTCAAAACACCCTAAACTTACACAAAACCTTAACGTTCCCAAATGCTCTGCAATACTGAGTATGAAAACAAGGAATTGACAAAGCTCAAACATTAAACCTGTGTCACACTGCTTGGTGGTGAGAAGTAGTCGAGGCAGCCAACGTAATCGAAGTAGTCAATTGGATTACACATCTGCATTCTGATGATATTAGTTTAGGGGGATCTGTGTTTAGCTGCACAAATCAAGAAATGCTTTGCAAAAACAATTCTCATGTAAGATGCCAATTGTATGCATCTATCGTTTTCGTTTTTCTCCCTATGATCTCACCAAGTTATCTACTTGTGTGACTTTCGAAGTCGATTGGACAATTTGCATTTCTAATAGTTACAACAACTCACTTTCAGATCTTGAGAGTGGAATTGACAAGCTAGGCAACCTTTGTTAAGAAGTCAATATAATGCTGAAAATTAAAAAAATGCAAAAGGATCATATTCACATCTTTCATTGACATTGCTCTGCGATCCACTTCTTATATGTAAACAAAGGTGGAAAACCGAACTGTCTGATCATAAATTAATGTTTGCGATACATGAATGGATAAAGACAAGCATGATATATGTGCAAATGGACTCCTCAAAGCCAACGGGGAAGTTAATACATGAGGCCAAAAGCAATTAAACCGTTAGCTGCCTGCCTCAGATGGTCACTGCAGGAATGCAGTTTGGATTAATAGTACAATTTTGAGGAGCATGAACATTTTTATCAGGAGCAAACACATTATAATTGCAGCATGCATGATCTGGGGACTATGGAAGATGCTGAACCTATGTGAAGTGTAAATTTGGTCCAACCTTTCAGGAAGCCAAGGGACATGTCAAGGGCCTGTTTGTTTTGCTACCTTGCAAGCCAAACTAAATATTGGTAATGCCAACAAAAATTGACTGCTGTTTGGTTTGCTACCAAAATTTGGTAGTGCTCAGAAAAAAATTGGTAATATCAATGAAATCCAATGTCACATGTAGGTAATCCGAGGGTGAGAAAATTGCTCACCAAAATTTGGCTTGGACATATAACCTTATTGATAACCACTTGAAAGATTAATAAAAAAAATACCTGCTTTGCTAAGTTGAACCCTCAAAAAACTGCTTTGGAGGTTACATGATATTCAATGTACTAAATGTAAACTAGAAATGTATATATATTTCTAGATCTAGTAAATACCAAGAGCGGGAGGAAACGGGCATGCTAATAATTACAAGCAGCACATTTGAGGGCATTAAAATGCAAGGATCAAAACCAACAAATCACTATCAGGAAGATTTTGTTAGTGTTACCATTTTACTATTGAAGCAACAATGGGAGGTCATGTAATCTAATATTTAGTCTTCTCCTGAACAATTTTTTTTGATGGACAGAAGTGTTGGTTTCCCAGGAACCCTTCTACATGGAGATTGATGAAGTGTTTCCTCGGCGGGACAACATAGAAATGGTGAGCCAGGCGACTTATTGTCTCCTGTCAAGGGCCATGCTGACTAATGTTTATTTTATGAACATGTAGTTACTCCCCTAGATGATGGCAGGCCTAATAAAGTTTCAAGTTCATTTAGAACATAAATCGTAGAAGCCATTTGATAAAAAAGATATATATTTATAGCTAAGAACATCTATTCTTAAATGGTTTGTTTTATCGATCTCATTGTTTTAAAAATTCCTTGGATTAAAAACCTGCAAAGTTGATAATGATTTTATTTATTTGGGTGAGAATTGAAACTATAATTAACAGTCCGGACAAAAAAAATACAACCTTTAGTAAAGCTAAAGGAAGATATCTGTTCTAATTAGATTTGAACCTGCCTTTTAAAATAAAAAAAAATACAAACTCTTGATCTTGACCAGGGTTCAGAAAATTGTTTGGGGGCAAATAAAGGAACCTGGCAATTTTTTTATTTGTTTTGATTTTGCAGATTTCAGGTTGTAGCGGAAACTAGAAGCAATTCTACGTGTTTTGATGTTCAAATGAACCCTGTTCTTGACCAATCCGGTCGCCGTGGAAATGAATCACAAATATCAACTTCAAATCAGGCCGATCGTGATCTGTAAGTATGCAGGAATTGCATATAGATTGTAATCAATATAATTTGGGAAAATTTTGATGCAACAAACCGATTCTGCCCCTGCTTCTTCCCAATTAATGTAAACTTTACTGATGTTAAAAAACAACAAGAAACATGTGTAAGCGAACAACATAAACTCTCCAGTACTGTACAAAAACAAACTGGATTTAATTTGCATCAATTATTGCACGGATGAAGCTAGTAGATCCTAGAGAGAGAGAAAAAAGTCTTTGGCGGCCGAAGACTAGGAAACATTTCTGATTTCTGCAACTCGCTTTTTTCCTATACTGCCACTGCACTCAATAATACAGTTCACTGTATAATTCACATTTATTTATCGTTTCCACGAAGCTCAAGTCTCCGCTGCCCTGCACTAGGGGTGCAAACGGAGGGGACAATTTCCGTCCGACTAATCGACCGAAGTCTCGCGGAGCGGATATAGAAGAGGTAAATAGGTATCCAACACTATCTGTGTCTGACTCCGACTCCAAGGAAAAAATATGAAATAGGACACGGGATAAGTGATATTCATTTGTATATATCCAATGTCAAGTGATATAAGAAAATCTGTTACAACTTTACTTAGAAACAAGATAACATGTAGATAGATTATCACATCTAAACATGTAGAGAATACCAAGTGCTCTTATTTCAATATCTCAGTGATTAATCTCTCTGTGTTCACTTAGATCGCACCTTACTGTCCAATGTCTTGTGTAAAGAAGCGGATAATTTCCGCCTGACCGACTGATCAAATGCTTGCGGAGCGGATATAAAAGAGGTAAATAAGTATCTGATACTATCTGTGTCCGACTCTGATTCTGAGAAAAAAAATACAAAATAAAATACAAGATAAGCTATTTCTGTCTGTATCCACTCTAATTACACCCCACCCAGTAGTGCAGTGCTTTCCCGTTTTTGGCTCTATGAATGCCGCTCTATTTAAAGAAACCTTCTCCCTCCAATGCAAGGGGACTTCGTAAGACTGGTTCCTCCTCTCTCCTTGTTACTCTCCTTTGTTCCTCTTCAGCTCGGACCAAACTGCCGGTAAGTGCCGACTGAACTTCGCCGCCTCGTCGGAGCCGCCGGCCGTGCGTCGTCGTCGGCCTCGTCTAGCCAGGTACTCACCCTCCTCTTCTTCTTCTTCTTCTTCTTCTTCTTCTTCTTCTTCCATTCCATGGCTTGTTTCTCTCACATAATGAGGAGAGATCATATATATTGGTTTGTTTTTCTCCCTTGAAGAGAGGACATCATCTCTTGTATCTTTTTTTTTGAAGGTGTATATATCCTTGCTATGCTTGAACTGAAATTGCATTCTTGGAAAGATTTTGTACACAGAGGAACTCCTTATTTTCTCTCTGTAATTACTCTTCGAAAAACAAAGAATTCTTTACCACTCACTCACAAAAATTTGGTGCTATGGATCATAGCCCGGGACCCACATGTCTGTATGTGTTCGTACTAGTTAAAGTATCATTTGTACAAGTATCAAGAAATACCCCTAACATTAGACAGAGGCGTCAAGGTTGGGACTCGGGAGGTCAAGGGTGCACCCAATGAGTTTGATTTGTGATCAGGTTAGCCCTTAAACAAATGAGATTATTATTATTGTCTTGGCCTTTGGAACTGAGTGAGGACGGTGTACATGACCCAAGGGGATCTGTGATAAAATTATAAAAAATCTACCTTGCATCATGTGAGGCTCCTAATTAAAATTCTGTTCACGAGTAAAACTCGGTTGGTGTATCTGTGGTTTGGAGGTCAACATAAGTGAATATACTATTGGAACGAGTCTCCCTCAGTTTCTTTTCCAAAAGAGTTCTTTAATGTTACATATATTCTAGAAATCATTTGGACTTCGTTTCTAGAAAGAAGTGGGTTCGGTCGAACTTGCTCGGTCCGTTAAGATTTGCTTCGTCTACTTGGCTTCTCTCACTAAAATCATCTTCACTTGTGCATGGCAGGGATACTGGGATGCAGGGATAGTGAAGTGCTGTGTAGAGCAACTTGTGACTGATATGTGGAGCCTACTGATGCTTGGGGCCCACATATCAGTGACAGTTCATAGAATTTTTCCTTAAAAAGATGTATTTGCATATATACATGGCATAGCATAAATCTGAGCTGGCTCTGCTGTCAATTTCTGGTATCTCTTCGCTTGATCCAACAATCGCATAATTAATTAATTAATCTCGTAGTATCGAGGGGGCGCTCGTTTTAGCGATAGCTTCTGGCTTTTGGCTGAAATTTCACTATAGCTGACTTTTTTTACTGTAGCTGACTTTTTTATTGTAGCTGATTTTACTTTTTGGACATAATTAATTTTAAAAAAAAATATAAAAATAGAAAAAACATGTTAACCCATTAGGGACAATACAAAGGAACACGGGGAAAAAAAGAAAATACAAAAAATCTAAAATATAAAAAAATTAGAAAAAGACGAAATACTGAATAGTGAAAAAAAGCAGAAGCTAGAAGCTAAAGTCGAAAAAAAGCCGAAACGAGTGGGGCCGCTCATGTATACATAGCATAGCATAAATTTGAGCCGGCTCTGCTGTCAATTTCTGGTATCTCTTTGCTGGATCCAACAATCGCAGAATTAATTAATTAATCTCGTAGTATCGATTTATACTCATGTAGTTAGTATTATATATAGTATTTATATTTCTATTAATGGCAATCCAGAGTACAATCACAAGGCTGATTCACTAAAGGCGTCTCCAACAGTACCATCTCAATTGTCTCTTAGTGTAACGTCCTAGGATCCAAACTAGCTTAGCCTTAATCCTATTATGGATAAACCACATACACGTAACAATTTGCTTGCGATTTCATCATCGCTTCGCGCAAAATGGTTAACCGGAGGTTATTACCAATTGTGTCTATAAATTTATATGTTGGTATTTCTTATGCTAAACTAGAAATGTGGGACTAATTCACACCCTCATGTGGACACACACATGGGCTATCATGGCCCTAATTTCATACGGGCGAGGTGTCACATACACCCCCCTCAAAGAACCCGACGTCCTCATCGGTCCAACATACCCACACTGGGGCAAATGAGTAGGACCTCCCCCTCTTGGCACATGTCTGTGCGTCTAGTGCTGGTATATATACCATACCATGTGTCCACTCCGAGCCCACACGCGTCATGTGTCATATGTCCACGCCCCTGATCCGTACACGCCTGTGTAACCGCGAGAGTCGACTCTAATACTATTTTGTAACGCCCTAGGGTCCAAACTGGTTTAGACTTAACTCCATTATGGATAACTCACACACATATAACAACCTGCTTGCATTTTTATCCCGCCACAGTAAAGCAGTTAATCGGAGGTTATTACTAATGGTTCCTATGAGTTTATATGTTGATGTTTCTTATGTTAAACTAGCAATATGGGACTAATCCACACCCTTATGTGGACACACATATGGGCTATCATGGACTTAATGTCACATGAGCGAGGTGTCACACTTGCAACACCACATCAGCAAAATCCTACGTAAAAGAGAGAGGGCAAAGAGAGAAGCAAAGTCATTTCTAGATGCGACGAGCGCATTGCGCAAACCAAGACTGAAGAGACGACTCAATTTGCTATTGGAGCGAGGTCGTCCTTTGCACAAGTGTTCTGTGGACCCCACGTCAATGAAGATGATGCAGTGCACCACGCACGGCCTCCCTCTGCCTTACCGTGGCCAGATCAAAATGCCACATAGAGAGAGACCGTAGAGACAAATGAGAGCGGCAGAGACAGCGGGTCTAGCCAAATCAAGACACTAGAGGGGTGATTCCAGCAAGACTTTTATTGGATCTTGACTTCGGTGAGGCGTATCTGGTTGGATCTGGAGGTGGCATGACGACAAAAAAAAATAGGGAGGAAGATGAGGCTGGGTGGCAATGACAACAGAGCACGATGCTTTTCAGCGGCGAAGATTCGGGCATGGTGGCGATAGTGGATGATGCACAGCTGAGGGATAGGGAGGTGACAGGCAGCAAAGAGGATTGGAGAGGACGCCGAGCTTGAGTAGTTAGGGAAGTCGTTGAAGCTTTGGAGAGGGAGAGGTGGGAGAAGGAGATAGAGTTGTTGATACTCATACGTGGGTCCCATGGCGAAAAAAATTATAAAATGATGTTTTGTTTATTGCATGGGTTAGTGTTGAGAGACAACCTATTTGACCATTTGAGCAGTCAGCTCTAGCACTATTGGTTGATAAGATGAACAAATATAAAGATAACCTAAGAGACAAACTATTATACATGGTCTAAGAAAATCATAATAATAATTTTGACTAAAATATGCATGCATTCATTGCATTGCACCCTGTCGATCACATTTATGCTGCCTAAGAGACAAACTATTATACATGGTCTAAGAAAATCATAATAATAATTTTGACTAAAATATGCATGCATTCATCGCATTGCACCCTGTCGATCACATTTATGCTGCTGATTTATTAGGGGCCAGCACCGTTACCCAATGAATCTTGTGCATTTTAATTACTACTCCACTGCTTAACAGCAAAGAAACCAGCTTTTATTGGTTCTTTTTTAAAGCTCCCATCTCTTTTAAACCAACCTCTTCTTGTAAATGTAAAAAAGCTATGCATGGTTTCCACACCATCATCGCCCGAAGTATTGGAACCATTGATTCAGGCAGTAAGTTCCGCAGGAGCCTAGAGCTGAAGAAGGCCTCCAAGGTATTCGCATCAGCAAGAAATCAGAAATGTCGCTTGAAGTCGAGAACCAGCCGAGCACAGAGACACCCAACCGCCTCAAGCGCCACGACTCGCTCTTCGGAGACGCGGAGAAGGTCTCCGGCGCGAAGTACCATGGCTCCGAGGTATGCTTCTCCTGCAACCTGGTGATCGTGTTGAAGCGCTGTTCCATCTGCAACGGGACAGCCTGATCATGGCTCAATTTCCTTTTGGGTGACGCAGGGGAGCTGGATCCGGACGCTGAACCTTGCTTTCCAGAGCGTTGGCATCATCTACGGTGACATCGGGACGTCGCCGCTTTACGTCTACTCCAGCACCTTCCCTCATGGCATCAAGAACAACGACGATCTCCTGGGCGTCCTGTCGCTCATCATCTACACCCTCATCGTCATACCGATGCTCAAGTACGTCTTCATTGTACTGTATGCAAACGACAACGGAGATGGTAAGCTCGTACCTCTAAAATCTGGGCATGATGCTCTGAAGAACTTACTAGACATGCCTGATGTTCAGTTGGTACTTGACAACACCACACTGTCGTTATAGGTGGCACGTTTGCGCTTTACTCGCTGATATCACGGTATGCGAAGATAAGGCTGATCCCGAACCAGCAGGCAGAGGATGCGATGCTGTCGAACTACAGCATAGAAGCACCGAACTCGCAGCTGAGGAGGGCGCAGTGGGTGAAGCAGAGGCTTGAGTCCAGCAGGGCGGCCAAGATTGTGCTCTTCACCCTCACCATCCTCGGCACATCCATGGTGATGGGCGATGGAACCTTGACGCCTGCAATTTCTGGTAATGAAGCAGCAAATGGAGAGTCAACATTTTTTTTTTTGAAATTTGAGAGTCAACAGTATTATCACGTGTTGTAATCGGTTTACAGAGTACTAATATGTTGTTCATGGATGTGTTGCAGTGCTCTCTGCAGTGAGTGGGATCAGAGAGAAAGCACCAAGCTTGACTCAGAGTATGTGAAAAAAGGTTTAGTATGATTGAGGATCAATTCTTACCGTGTTCATCACGTCTAATGTTTCTTATGTTGTTCTTTGTACAGCACAAGTTGTCTTGATCTCTGTGGCGATTCTGTTTATGCTGTTCTCGGTCCAGCGTTTTGGGACTGACAAGGTTGGGTACACCTTTGCTCCAATCATCTCAGTGTGGTTCCTTCTGATTGCTGGTATCGGAATGTACAACCTCGTTGCTCATGACATCGGTATTCTGCGGGCCTTCAATCCGATGTACATAGTACATTACTTCAGAAGGAACGGGAAGGACGGATGGGTTTCACTTGGTGGAGTTATTTTGTGCGTCACAGGTAACCTTTCTGACGAAAAATGCAACTGAAAAGGGTTTCTACAGCCTGTAAGACTGCAATCTGAATTCACTGTCATATGCAACAGGAACAGAAGGTATGTTTGCTGACCTAGGACATTTCAACATCAGAGCTGTGCAGGTAACGACCAGCATATATAAATATGCTTTTCGCGTCACCATTTTATCACTCTCAACTCTATATCTAGTTTCCAAAAGTTGCAATCTGTCCCTGACGTCCCAGAACAGAAGCTTCTTACAATGGCTTCTGTATTTTCTCTTGCAGATCAGCTTCAACGGTATCTTGTTCCCGTCGGTGGCACTATGTTACATTGGGCAGGCGGCATACTTGAGGAAATTCCCAGAGAATGTTGCAGACACCTTCTATAAATCCATCCCAGGTATAAACAAATTAAGACTACAGTTTTGCTTCTTGGAAATGACTTTGTAAACATAGCACAAGACTGACTCTGTGTGGTGCTGCAGCACCATTGTTCTGGCCAACCTTCATTGTTGCAATTCTTGCTGCCATCATAGCAAGCCAGGCTATGCTCTCTGGTGCATTTGCCATCCTCTCCAAGGCCCTGTCCCTCGGTTGCATGCCCAGGGTTCAAGTGATCCACACCTCGAAGACGTACGAGGGGCAGGTGTACATTCCTGAGGTGAACTTCATGATGGGATTGGCAAGCATCATAGTCACGATCGCCTTCAGAACGACCACCAGCATCGGCAATGCTTATGGTATGTAGCTAGCGAATGATGAGACCTTTGTGTCTAAGCCTTTGTGGCTCGCAATGGAACACTGAACACATTCATTCATCTGATCAGATGTTGGTGATGTGCAGGGATCTGTGTCGTGACCACATTCTCGATCACCACCCATCTGATGACTGTTGTGATGCTTCTCATATGGAAGAAGCACGTCATCTTCATCCTGCTGTTCTACGTCGTGTTTGGTTTCACGGAGTTAATCTACCTTTCTTCCATACTATCCAAGTTCGTCGAGGGCGGATACCTTCCCTTCTGTTTTGCGCTGGTCCTGATGACCCTGATGGCGACATGGCACTATGTCCATGTCAAGAAATACTGGTACGAGCTCGACCACATTGTTCCTACCAACAAGATGACAGCGCTGCTCGAGAAGAACGAGGTGCAGCGGATACCTGGGGTGGGCCTCCTATACTCGGAGCTGGTCCAGGGTATCCCCCCGGTATTCCCTCGGCTGATCAAGAAGATACCGTCCGTGCACTGCATCTTCGTGTTCATGTCGATCAAGCACCTGCCGATCCCGCATGTGGTGCCTGCAGAGAGGTTCCTCTTCCGACAGGCCGGCCCGAGGGAGCTCCGGATGTTCCGGTGCGTGGCACGGTATGGGTACAGTGACATGCTGGAGGAGCCCAAGGACTTTGCAGGGTTCCTCGTGGACAGGCTGAAGATGTTCATCCAGGAGGAGAGCGCGCTCGCGCAGAACGAAGCGGAGAGCGACGAGGCCGGCTCCGCCATCGAAGTTTCAGAAGGCCGGACGAGGCCAAGGCGATCCACGCACCCCGCAGTGCACAGCGAGGAGGCGATCCAATCGCGGGCGAGCAGCCACTCGGGGAGGATCAGCTTCCACGCGAACCAGTCAGTCGAGGAGGAGAAGCAGCTGATTGACAGAGAGGTGGAGCGAGGGGTGGTGTATCTGATGGGGGAGACCACTGTGACGGCGGGGCCCAAGTCATCGATCATGAAGAGGATAGTGGTGAACTACATCTATACGTTCCTGAGGAAGAACTTGACGGAGGGGCACAGGGCGCTCTCCATTCCGAAAGATCAGCTGCTCAAAGTTGGCATCACATATGAAATATAGGTGTTTTACCAAAGTATGGGGTGAGCCTAACCAAGCGTTTCTTGGCGCGTGATGTTGATCAGAAACGGCAAAGCGCCGTCGTTGATTTGGTAAAGAGGCATGCGTGGCTGGGCTTTTCTTTTTGGTTTTCTCTGTACAGTGTGGTTTTATCTGAATGTGTCAAATGTAAGGGTGATATTGGAAGTAGAAGTTTGGCTGGCTGTGTGTTAATCATGTTCTCCAAAACGCCCCTAGGCAGAGGGAAAGTTCATGACTTTTTTCCCACTATTTAAGGGAATAACAGAGACATGGTTGCCCTATTTACTGCCTATCATACTATTCTCGATGCTAACAAAGAAGCGAGCAGTGATGGAAAAAGGCTACCTTATCAGCACTACTGCAGTCCAAGATAGTATCCTTCTTTTGTAGCTTCTTTCTCATACGAGAGATTGTAGTCATGTTAACTGCAAATGTAGAAGAAAGTATTATTTAACAATATTAAGCCATGCAGGATGTACAAAAAGGAGGGCGAGTTGCACTTGAATTTTTTAACATCTTTTCAGGAGTTAGCAACCATTACCTTCTGTGTATCATTGGTAGCTCATTGTTATCAAGGCGTACTTAGTGACCATGAAAGGCGCCAGGACGTCATAACGTCCTTAAGGCAAGATACAACGGGGGCAAAGGGCACATATCAGAATTAGATCAAAAGGTATAGGCATGTAATGCAACACATTGGAAATGCAGAGCAGAGAAGTACACCTGTAGATCTAGAGAGTAGAGACTAGAGAGATTCATTGAGGCCTGGAGGGAGGGAACTTGGAGGCAGTGGAGACTAGTAAGACCTTGTTGGCAGCCTGCCGTAGCAGAGGAAGAAAAAAGAATGAAGGATGAGCACATCGGGAGCAGAGGAAAAGAAAAGAGTAGAGGCAGAGGAACAAGAAGGATACCTAGCGTCGGAGGGAGTGGAGAAGGGAAGGAAGCTCAGAAGGGAGTGGAGGAGGAGAGAAACTCACCGGTAGTGGCGCAATGAGGAGGAGGAAGCTTGCCTCTCTTTCGCTCACTCATTTGCAGCCAAGCGAGGCGCCACTTCTCCCACCCGGACACCCTCCAACAGTGCCACTTATCCTACCTAGACACCCCTGCTAGTTGGCCAAGGCGCCCGCCCAACCGCTCGCTGTGGACACCGAGATGACACCGTGGATCTGCAAATTCTGGACGCCCGCCTAGATGGCCAAGGCTAGGTGAGCCTGCGGTGTCCTCGGACCACCCGATGCCAAGGCAATGACTTGGCGACATCGTGACAACCATAATTACTACACAAGATAATACCAATAGGAATGACGAGGCTCTCCACCATTATGCAAATTCAGTGGCAAGGCAAAAAAATTCTAAAATCCATAGCGTCATCACATTCAACCGATTCATGTCTTTTGTTATTGGCCTCACGTCGATATACTTGAGACGACCCACTGCAGTAAACTCCAAAAAGGCAGGTGCACAACTAAGAATGCTTGCTATACATATCATCAAAGGCAAAGAACATGCTAAACTGTGTGACAAGTACGACAACAAGTGCAACAGAATGGAGAAAGGGCAAATCGTGGAGAAGTGGCATGACAGTCAAACTGATATTTCTTTGGAGCCCAGCGTTAATCGAGCAAGTGCTCTCAGTGACAAATACAGAAGGGAGCAAACAAAAAGAGCGTAAAAGCAAACAAAATCTTGTCACTGATGTGGTTGTGTTACCAATTCCTCGGATATTACCAGCTGGCTCAATCGTCTTATCCCACCAAACAAAACATGGAAATCTAAGAGAAAAGACGTGCAGCATCTAAGCTAAATAGAGCGAAGTATACTACACAGACATTCCATCAAATTTATTAGAATTTTTTTGGAGAATAATCCTTGGCAGTAACACACTTATGAAGGATGAGAAATGGCCTTAAAATGTAAAACAAGAAGAGTACAGCTTCTTGTGAAACGTACTTACACTATTGAGGATAAATGGTACTTTTGGTTTCTTATTTTTCTGACGTACTTAATTTGGTTCCCCTACTTTCAAATAGTTCTAATCGGTACTTCTACATTCCAAAATATGTTATGGAGTTCTCTATAAGAAGTCGAAAACTGATAAATATGTTTTAAGGAGGCACATATGCAAGCAGAGAACGATCGCAAACCTTGTCTTGAGAAGACCCATGCAAGACCTCTTAAAAACATTTCATTGTCTAAAAAATTCTCCTGAAAAAAAATCGATGAGCAGGTAAATCCAGTATTGCGTACAAATTCATGCACCTGATAGGCTCTTAAATTTTGCAACAAAAGGGCACAAAGAGGGGAATCTGTAGAATTACGCTGCCTTAGAATTATGTTACGTTAGATCTAATAAAACATTATAATAGGTATACAGTAGTCAATTTACTAATGAAAATTCTACAAAAATATTAATATAGCATATCAACAAGTTTCAAATCTGAAACTCACCAAGTTTCAGATATAGGACTTGGTGTTTCTGCAAGATTTAAAAATGCAAGTTTGAAAAAGGAAGTTTTGGGTAAGTTCCATTGATTGAAAAATAGCGTTTAAAACAAACTACAGCAAAGTTCCACAAGTGATTCAAAATTCGATCTAGTTTAACAAAAGAAATGAGCAAGTTTCAAATGCTTGCAATTCACGGCCACGCTGCCATGCTCGACGTCAGACCGCCATTCCTTTGTGGCCGCAGAGCTCACCATGCCCAAGAGCCACCCCACCGCTCACACTAAGATAGGCAATCAGAGGGAAAGTAAATGATTGCAAAAGTTAAAAATAAATTTTAAGACTTCCTCTTAAACACAAAACCTATTTAAGGCTTGTTTAAAGTTCTAGACAGAACACTCTATCCTCACTAAAACTGATCTCAATAAAAAACCGTAAATCCGATTGAACTCAAATTTTGTCAGAATAAAGTAGACAAAGTTATTGAACTAACCTAACTAGAATCACGTCAAACGGAGGTCTAGAACTCGAGATATAAAATAAACTAGCTTACTGATGCAAATAGTGACGAGAATTGATTAAGCTCTAATTATGTGATTAAGCAAAATCCGTAAGGTATTATTCAACCAAACTCTCGGATCACAAACTTGATGCCCTAACTATATTAGATGGATTAAATCAAACCTAAACTCACAAACAAGAATTTAATCCAAAATCAGAAGCTCCGCATGCAAGTAATGACACTACTACAGGAATCATCATCACAGACGATTCAAAAACGTCATTACAGACGGTTTTTTGAACCGTTTGAATTATGGGTCAGTGATAATCGAATGTTATCACAGAAGGTTTGTGAGTAAATGCGTGGTAAATACAATACAGACAGTTTATAATTAGAACCATCTGTAAAAAACATTGTCATAGACAGAACATTCTGTATATAGAACCGTCTGTAATGTATGAGTATTATAGACGGTTCTATATAGAACCGTCTATGATGTTCTTCACAGACAGTTTATACTACAAACCCGTCTATGATAGTTCATTCTATACCTAAATTTTTTTTCTATTTTTGAATTAGCCTCAGAAAATATTAGCTATGCCGTTTGAAAACAACCAAATACGATAACAAACATAGCAGAGAACATTCCATTTATATGACAATCCATCATTACAATATCATAAGATTACAATCCATCATTACAATATCACAAGATTACAATCCACCATTACAATATCACAATATTACAATCTACCATTACAATATCACAAGATTACAATCCACCATTACAATATCACAATATTACAATCTACCATTACAATATCACAAGATTACAATCCACCATTACAATACACAAGATTACAATACACCATTACAGTATCACAAGTTATTCCTCTTGTCCCTGATGCAGCTCGGGTAAACCTTCTTGGTGGCCGCCTTACTGTAAGTAGAAGAAACAATGGAGAGAGGAAGCCATAAACGCCACAAAGTAGCAGCACAGAGTTACAGAATCAAATACTAGAAGAAACAATGGAGAGAGCCCTAACCGCAAATAGATCGATTGAGGAGTAGACAGTAAGGAGCTTGAGAAGATTTTGAGCGCATAAAGGGTAGGGGATGAGTTCAGGTGAGTATTTATAGGGGAGGGAGAAGTGGGACGATCTGTGGGGTGTGGGTTAGTCGGTTTCTATTGGCTGAAATTGGGTTGGGGGGGATTGACGGGCCCAACGGTCAAAATTTATCATAGACGGTTCTTAATAAGAACCGTCTGTAAAAGCATGTGATATTGGCTATGTATATACCGATACAATATAAACAACTAGTCTCAAAATATGAAATAACAAAGTTTTGTATGGATTATATATACTCATTTAAAAGGTTTCGATGAGATCTACAACTTTGCAGTTGAAACAAACCCCAAATTTTGAAGGGAAGATAAAATTTTTTGGCAAAAATAGAAATTAAAAACTTCCGATGCAAATTTGAGACTAAAGATGGCCGATTTTGAGGGTTTTCAAGGGCGACTAGCGCAAGCTGATAATTTTTTTGGATCAGGCTTGTCGTTAACTTTCCAACGAGTACAAGAACGTCGAAAACGGATACCGTATATAAAAGTTATGCCTGTTTTACTGAAAGTGTGTCAAAACGAAATACTACTCGAATTCAAGCGGAAAATTATGAAATTTTAGAGATGTGTGAGGCGGGAAACATATCACAGACGGTGTGTGATCTCGAGAATATCACGGATGATTTTTAATTAAGAACTATCGTCATATCATAGAAGCGGTTCTTAATTAAGAAAATCTGTTATTGCATTTAATATAGAGCGGTTTTTATGAACAAATCGTGATGAGGCGTCTAATATAATCCTTTTTATAGTAATATGAGCAAAAGAATGTTAACTAATAATCTTTACTATTATAAAAGAAGGAGTTGGTGGTTGTCGAACCCTCCATCCAATCTGGACCGTCGGATCTTCTCTCCCCTCCCGCCACCCGGCCAACCTAAAACCCTCCAACGCGCCTCCTCCTCCCCTCCCCGGCCGCCCCGCCGTCCTCCTCCCTTCCCTTCTCTCTCTCCCCCACCTCGCTCGGCCCCTCGCTCCCCCGCCTCCTCGCTCTCCCCACCGCCCCCTGCCTCCCCTCGCTCTCCCCGCCGCCCCGCCTCCTCCCACCCCGCGCCGCCCGATCCGCCTCCCCTCTCTCTCCCCGCCTCCCCTCGCCCTCCCCGCTGCCCCCACCTTCCCCTCGCCCTCCCCCCGCGAGCTCGCCGAGAACCTCTTCCCCGACGCCGCCGATAACACCGCCCCGCCCCCGCTCAACATCGAGACCCTCGTCGCCGTCCCGGGTGTGCAGCTCCACCTCATCGACCCCGACCGCAGCCTCGACCTCTGCACCGACACGCTCTCCGTCGTCCGCCTCCGCCAGGGCGACCATTCCGTAGCCGTCCTCGCGCGCTGCACTCCGGAGAAGCGCCAGCAGCGTCGCGGCCTCTTCAGTTTCTTGAGCATCGGGCGGTCCAGCGACGGGGCCGCGCAGGAGCCCATGCAGTGGCCGCTCACCCGCGACGGTGCTGGACCAATGCGCGCGCGATTAATGTCGATGGCTTGGACGGATCGTGGTCGGCCCCAACGCCTCGGAACGAACAATTCGAGGTCGAGCGGGTCAACGTCCATCCATTTCTCAAGCCATTTACTCCTGTGCATTCATGCTACTCATGCCATAATTAAGCTGGATTTCTGTGCAGAAGGCTCTTCAAGTCAACAAGCCAAGTCAGGGTTTAACTTGTTTATTTGTCTTGTCCAGCCTCCTGTGGTTTGAAACAACTCCTTGTTTTTGTTTTCACCTGCAACCGCAAGATATCAGATTTGCTTTTTATATAGGTTAAAAATTACATGTCATGGGAAGTTGCTATATTGTAGATTTAGGCTTATGTGTTTATAAAGTTGTGGTACTCAGTTAGTTATTAACATATTACTCATCTCTGTTATGGATCTATGGTTTTTCAGGTATAGCAAGCAGGATTCTCTGCACCAACTCCTACCCAAGCTCAATCATGGCCAATTGCTTTGAAGGGTCGTGATGTTGTAGCCGTATGCGGCCAGTTACGGAAAAACACTGGGTTATCTAATTCCAGGGTTTATTCTTCTTAAGCGCCTACAACATAATTCTAGGGAAGGTCCGACAGTATTAGTTCTCTCTCCAACCAGGGAATTGGCAACACAGATTCAAGATGAAGCAATCAAGTTTG
The DNA here is from genome assembly GCA_036346265.1 of Melocanna baccifera. Classification (NCBI taxonomy): domain Eukaryota; kingdom Viridiplantae; phylum Streptophyta; class Magnoliopsida; order Poales; family Poaceae; genus Melocanna; species Melocanna baccifera. The sequence goes on from CM070687.1 coordinate 15,723,295, forward strand.
GCAGATCATCAAGAATATCATCTACTGTATGTCGCTTCTATTTATTTTACTCATATCTGATATATACAGCACATCAGTTTCAGTCTATAACTCTAGATCTACTCTTAGATGACTTCTGTAGCACCTCTATCCACATTACTAAATTTTAATTTTGTGTATGCTGCGTATAATTGTTAACGTAGGATATTATCTAATCACAATTTTTCTTTTGAAGTGTTTATACGGAGGTGCTCCAAAGGCCATCGGCTAAAAGATTTGGACCGTGGTGCTGATGTCGTTGTTGCAACTCCTAGAAGATTGAATGACATTTTAGAAATGCGAAGAGTGAGCCTGCATCAAGCATCATATCTTGTTCTTGATGAAGCTGACCGTATGCTTGATATGGGATTTGAGCCACAAATAAGAAAAATTGTGAACCAAGTACGACCTAGACGACAAACTCTTATGTTCACTGCCACTTGGCCAAAAGAGGTGAGGAAAATAGCCTCAGATTTGCTGGCTAACCCTGTCCAAGTTAACATTGGGAACACTGATCAGCTGGTTGCAAATAAGTCAATCACTCAGGTAACGATAATGTTTTTTTTGTTTATGTTGACCGAGATATTCTTTGCTTCGGTGTTTTGAAGTGGTCTGTTGCATGTTGCATTGCAGTATGTGGAAGTTATCACACCTATGGAGAAATCGAGACGACTTGATCAAATTTTGCGTTCACAAGAACCTGGATCCAAAATCATAATATTTTGCTCCACAAAGAGGATGTGTGACCAACTGGCTCGAAACCTCTGACGGCAGTACAATGCTTCTGCTATTCATGGTGATAAATCACAGGTTGAGAGGGATTCTGTGTTGAGTGAATTTCGAAGTGGCAAGTGCCCAATTCTTGTAGCCACTGATGTGGCTGCTCAAGGTTTAGACATAAAAGATATCAGGTTGGAACTTCAACTTTGCCACTTTTAAAATTTTGAGAGTTCGACTCTTTTTACTAATATGTGAATTTCTCAAATGTGTTTCGCTGAATCCTTTCCAAATCTTGTCACAGAGTTGTGGTTAACTACGAATTCCCAACGGGTGTTGACGACTATGTCCATAGAATTGGGAGAACAGGCAGGGTTGGTGCGACTGGAGTTGCCTATACATTCTTCTGTGAACAGGATTCGAAATATGCTTCAGATCTTGTGAAGATTTTGGAGGGTGCAAACCAATCTGTTTCCCAGCAATTAAGAGAGATGGTTGGCCGTGGAGGATATGGTGGCAGATCACGGCGATGGGCATCTTCTGATGTCTCTTAAGGTGGTCAGGGATATGATTCCGGCTATGCTAAAAGATCGACCGACAACTTCCATACCAGCAATTTTGGCGATCGATGCGGGATGGTTCAAGCTTTCACTCGAGGTGTGCCTCAAGTTTCTATTTGAATCACGCTTTTAACTTAGCAAATGAAGTACATTTGTTTTACTTGCATAGTGGTAAGATCGTGCACCTAAGATTGCAAATGGAGAAGTTAAATATTTTCTTCGTGTTTTTTCACTTGACATTTTTTATAATCTTCAATATATAATTTTAACTGTTACTTTTTTATAACTTTATATTAAGATATTAGTATAAAACTATACTTGATTTATTTACGAGTATGAACATGTATGTTTTGTTTGATACATGATGACGTAAGAAAAAGTTGATATTTATTATTCAATTTGAGATCATATTTGATAGTATGCATCACTTTTATTTGATTTTTTGTTGCAACGCACGGACACCTTACTAGTAGTAATCAAAGCAGCAGTAATCTTCTTTTTCTAATCATCGGATCAATACAAGCACACGCACCTTTTTGTTCTCAGCGCCGTCTCTCTGTTTTCTTCTTTTCACGAACGCGCCGTTTTTGTTTTTCTCGGCGTCTACCGTTGCGACTGCGTCTCGCTCGATGCCGCGCGCCGCTGCCTCATCTGCTCTCGCCGCTAATTTCTTCTCCAGAAAATCACGGCGTACAAGAAACTACACCGCCGCCTCTCGTTATTTCTTTCCGAGATCACGACACAAGATCACGGCCGAACTCGTAAACAGCCGCCTCCAGCCAAAACAAAACAACCACAACCTATCTTAATTATATAACTGCCTTCACGTTTTCCTTCACAGGTCATGGCATGCATGCATGCATGCAATCGCCATTCAAAATTATCTTTGCAACAATTTGCTAATCCTTTGAACAACTCACACTAGCAATCACAAAACCAATCTCTCGGCCAAAAGCAACGCATGCAAATCAAAACAAAAAGGTAGCATCACGTGAACACTTTAAAGCTAGTGCATGCAAGACTCCAACCTAATCACATCTAAACATCCATGCATGCATGCATCAAGGAAGCAAAAAGGCCAAATCGTTTTTTCGACAAGCCACGTAACGCAAAAAAAGGAACAATTAGCCTTAGCTAATTACCTTCACTAATCTCCTTTTCTTCTCTCCTCATGCACAAAGTTCACGTATGCTTGTAGAAGCCTCCAAAAGACATGGCCAGCATTGCCTTTTCTTTGCTACTTGATTTCTTAATCTGCATGCAAAGTAGAAGTCTCACGAGATCAATACGTAAGCAAAACGAACATCCATACCTTCGTTCGAAATTTCATAGGCAGAAGCCAACCAATCCGACGTCCCGCAATAGATCGAACGCTCGCCGCGCACACGAAAAAAAAATCTCGGCGGGTTCTTCAGCCGCCTGCACACCTCCTCCACGCACGAAGAAAACAGCCACCACCTCTTTGATCTAAGAAGTCACGGCACTAGGAGTTGCAAAGCAGCCACACGCATGCACTATTTTTTATTCTCCACGAACGAGCCGCCAACACAAAGAATTTTCTTGTCGCTCCGTTTCTGTTCTCTGTATGAGTCACGGCCGCCACCTCTCCAATTTATCTAATCTTCTCTCTCCTTTTAAAATCCTTAACTTACTCTAATACATCATTAATCCTAATACAACTCATTCTAAACCTTTTTACCTCAATCAGACTTTTTAACCCACTATTTTTCAAGGGACCCAAAACCCTTTCTAATATGGATTTTTCACTTCCAATTTTTTCAGCCTATCACATGTTGAAGCTTCTAAGACCGCACCTCCTGTATCTTCTCCACGCATCATCCACCTTTAATCTTCATGTGCCCAAATATGAGCTCGACCATCTCATGACTCTTTCGACCGTCTGACCTCGGATCTCCCCATCCTAGTCACGGTCCTCCGCAAATCATCGACCACGGTCGCCTCCATGCTTCAACCTGCACATGCAAAGATCAAAGAATATTTTTCTGGCACAAATTGTCCGAACTTGACCAACGGTCAATCTGTACACGCGTAACACACCATAAATAATATCATAACCAACGTTGTCAATTATTCATCAGCTAAAATAGCCTAGATCTGGCCACATGGTCTAACAAATGGCATGGAAGAGGCATGAGAATACGCTCCCTCACAAGTACATAGGAAAAACTCAATAGATGAGCATGTACTGAAAATAGTGTGCTTCAATTCAAAAGTAGAATACCTGCCTGGTCAAGTCCTACGCAAGAAATCTTTGCCCAATGATCTCTCTTTGTGAAATACACTGTATTTTCTACTATGGACAATTCCTCTTTTATGTATGTTACATAACATGTATGAATAGCAAACAAATTGATCTGCATGCATATTTGTTCTTTTCCTCTGCCCCTACCTATCTCTTATGTTTGTTCCTTCCGAGTAAACACAAAAGGAAAAGATTAGCAGCAGCTGTTTCAAGTATTGTGTACATACAACTAATCATATAACTAAATTACCTCTAAGTTGCTAGAACCATGGAAGCCACGAAGCCATCAAGATTGCAGCAAACTTGTGCCATATGTCTTTGTAGTGATGGAGTCTGAATGTACTAATAATGAATGCCATCCCAAGTCTCTACAGGTACATATAAGATTAGCCTGTAATGACAGTTATAGAATATACCGAGAGGTATGTCGAAACTATTGACCTGGAGAAAGAGAAGAGACATCCCCATCACGCATAGATACAGATGCATTGCACATGGTATGAACGGAGATTACAACTTATATCAATCAAATAGGAGATAGATAAATTCAAAAGTTCAACAGAAAAAAAAGTTGAAAAGAAATCTGAAATGGTTGCAATCTCCAAGGGGGAGAAAAGGCAAAGCAACAAATTCTAATATATTTGGCTAATAGATATCAACTTCCGATCCAATAATTGCTATCTACCATGCTACATGGATACTTCGTAGGAAATACTTTTGAACTTATAAAAACAAATAAGAGCAGAACACATCAATTTTCTTACCGTGACCGGTTATTTTCTCATTGGAAGCTGCTAGCCCATGCAACGGTATAGCAATTTCATGAAGTTTCAGTTATATAAATGTTTCATGAAGGTTTCGGGTTTCAAGTTTCAAAGAGTTTCAAAGTTTCAAAGCATATATCTCTACATTTCACGAAAAGTTCCAAAACGGTTTCAGGTTTCAAGCTTAAAGCTTCAAGCAAGTTCCGTGCGTATTGTGAAAGTTTCATGCAGGTTTCAACATATTTTAAGAAGTTTTAGAGTGTAAAAATGAAACTTTTGAGTTCCAGATTCATTTCAAATTTTAGAAATTGGAAAACTCGAGTTTCACAAACAGAACTTCAAATTTCAAAAGACAAATTTCAGGTTTCAAAAAAATGGAACTTAAGTTTCAAGAAAGCTTCAATTATGAAACTTAAGTCTCAATGAATTTCAAATCTGAAACTTAATGTTTCACCAAGTTTCAGATATAAGCCTTGGTGTTTCAAGAAGATTTCAAAATGCAAGTTTGAAAATGAAGTTTTGGGCAAGTTCCACCGATTGAAAAATGAGTTTCAAAACAAACTACAACAAAGTTCCATAAGAGATTCAAAATTCAATCAAGTTTCACAAAAAAGAAATGAGCAAGTTTCACATACTTGCAATCACTGCCATATTTGACGTCGGACCTCCATTCCTTTGTGGCCGCAGAGCTCGCCATGCCCACGAACCACCCCACCGCTCACCGGTGTGACTCCCTCTAGTCGTGGGCCATCCGCATGCTCCCTCGCCACGCCCGTGCGCTCCCTCTTTTGCCCGCGTGACGGTCACCATGGCATCTCACCTACTGTTGTGATAGCCACTTACTAGCCGTTAGCCCATTAATGTGCCCCCTACGCCAACCTGTGCCTTCCCTTCCACCTCCACTCACACGTTCTTCCATACCACAATGTCGCTCTCGTGCCCGCTCTCCCACTTTGCATGGCCTTGCACGCAGTAGCTCATGCCCTCTCAAATGGCATGGAGGAGGCCTCATCGACTGATTGGTGCCGACATTTGCACTCAATTCTACTTGATTTTGGGAAGGATCCAGGGATTTGGAGGGAGAGACCGAGAGAGTATAGAGAAGAGGTAGAGCAATGCATGCGAGATGAATTAAGAGGATGGAAAAGAAGCTTGAGGATCTTTGGGTGCACATGGATGAGATCAAGTAGCTGGGTGAATTAGATCTAATCTTGTGTGCCAAGAATATGTAAGTGATGAAGATGTGTCTTGGAGAACAGATCTCATCAATCTAGTCACTTGTATTTGTAAGTTCTTGTGTTTGCCCAGTTTTGGGTCAAGAAAGGGTGATTTTGGAGTTTTGGTGTTGTGGGTGTTTTGCCTTAAGTTTATGTTGATCTACCTTGCTATGATATATAAAAACACATTTAAGATCATCTAGATCAACAAGAACTCATGAGTAAGAGCAGATCGAGATTTCTCTCTTTTGACCGGTTTCCTCGTGCCTTGCTCCTCCCCTCTCTTTCACACGTCTTCGTCATGCCCCCGATGTTGCAGCTAATGTTCGTTTTCCTTACCGACATTTCCTTCTACACCTCAGACCAAATAACCTACTGGGCATCTTTTTTTTAGTTTCTAAAAGCTATTTTTCAGCTTTTTTTTTACTGTAACTAGCTTTCAAATGAAGTGTATTTTCAAAACGAGGTCTATAAGTTGATTGTAGTACACACTGTAACAACTTCATTTATATCAGCTAAAATCGCATGAGTTTCTGTTACTCTGTATTCTCTCACGAAAAGCCCAAAAACCAGAAATTATAAACCAAAGCAAAAAATAATAGGTCTACTGCTGGCTAATGGCCGATCACACTTCGTTGCGCCGCCAATCACCTTGTGTCTTCGTCAAGTAGTATTGATTTTCTGGTGTCTGTATATAAAAAATGATTTTCATATCATCTAATAATTATCTCAAATACTAGAATCTGCAACCATTGATGATGCAGGTATTAAGGGTCCAATCCTAAAGTTTCTACATCCCAAGAAGGTTGCTAGAAATAGGCACAGATGTCACTACAAGTCATGAACCCATAGAGCGTAGATACGACAAGTGGCTGAAGCACTAGGACTCGCTTTTGGCGATCTTGAGAAAGTCTCCAACATCGGATGCTACGAGATTGGCGTAGAATCGTCGATAACAATTAGAAAAGAGGGTGAATGATTATAACGTCTAGCAAAAATTTATTTACACTCTAACTATCTTCGATCATTTAAACTCGCCAATACATAAAAACACAAAAACATTAAAAGGAATAAAAAGCAAAAGTCGTTGTCAATCTCACGTGCATGTGCGCTCAAAGCTTTGGTTTGATGGTGTTGATGCACGTGGACCAAGAAGGTTGGTTTGGCGTGTGAGCTACTTCCTACGGTGGGTGGTGCGACAAGTGGGTGCTCACCACCAGTGCGCTGAGCTTGCCCTCCGTGCTCGCTGGCTTCTGCGCTCGCGCCTAGATACTATGCTCGGGCACAGCAGCGAGCCATATGTCAAGCACCCATTTATCTATGCTCGGGAGGAAACCGAATAAAAAAATCCAAAGGAGCTATATTTGCAAAAAAAAAGTACTAGGGCAACGGAAGGAAAATTTTCAATTTCGCCACCCATAACTCTACATCTAATTTCAAAGGTAGCGATTTGTCACTCTATGATATACTCGGTATCAAGCTCTAAGGGATAAATATCCTTGCAAACATCAATTTGAACACTTAATATTAATAGCACTATTCTTGGTAGAAAGTTAGAGGTATCATCGTCAAACACTAAAAATAAGCCTTAACTTAGAATCTACCAATAGGCACATCTTAACCAAGCGAGCGGTGAGCGCGATGCAATAGATAGGACCATGGCACCACTTCTTGGTTAACCGACCGTAATGATCATGGTGAAAATGGCTAAGAAAATAGGCTGAGTACCCATCAACCGCTCCATACCGAAATGCGTCAACCGTGAACGGTGTACCTAGGTTCGTTCAATTCGCAGATATTGGCTCAGTAAAATCAAACATGATTATATCAAATATTCAACATCTACCACCGTCTCTTGCTCCAAAACAAATCATATTCTTAATTAGTGCAAAGACACGTACACTAATCGATTCGGATCGCGACAGCTTCAAAAAGGAGCGGCCATTACCGGGAATCTTCATGTAGAAGGGGCAAGCTAGGGGCTTCCTGACCGCCCCCCTCCTCCGAGCCTCCCCACAGCCGCTTCCTACCAGACCAAGCACCAGGAGAGGGAGATGAAGAGGAATCCCTAGGCCCAACCTAGACCCTTGCTCTGCCTCCTCCCGCCGCAGCTTCTTGATCCCCCATGCCTGGAAGAGCTCCTATGCACGAGCAAGCCACTGCTCTTCGCCTTCGTCCCAGAGGCCGCCTTTGGTTGGTGCGGAGGACGGGTGCGCAGGGAGGACCAGTTGGTGCCGCTGCGGTAAAAGCCATCCGTGAAGCTGCTGGTGGAGGCGGCGGGGGGAGAAAACGGGGAAGTCGTCATCGTCGAGGTCGTCTAGAATGGGTAGGGGTGGGCTAGTTTTGGCCGGCGATGTCGGTGGTCATCGTTGGTGGGTTTTGAAATGGGACGACGGGAAAGGAAGGGAGGGAGGGGAAGAGGAAACAGAGGCGTTGGAACCGTACAAGGGAAGATCGGCAAATAGAGGTGGCATCATGTCGGTCGAGCGCCGAGGCATGGCCCATGATATCAATGGCTTGGTGGTACTACACCATGCACTCGGACGTGTCTGAGTCAACTCCTCGGCCTAGCGTACTACCTTAACATGATATAAATACTAGTCATGTGCCCGTGCGTTGCAACGGAAAATAAATACAATGCAAACTATGAGAGGATAATCCATAGTTCGACGCAAACCACATTTGCAAGAAACACAAAGACGACAATTACCTCGCTTTGGTGCTTCTTCCCTTCTTAAGCCGACAAGTAGACCAGTTCGCATTTCAAAAACCTGAGCAAAGAACAAAGAATGCATAAAACAACATTGATTCATGTTGCATGAACTACCAATTTTTTCAAACAAATTCGCTTGCTCATATGCTTGAAAATGCAAATCTAGTGTACTCAATAGGACATTACAAACATGTCCATTTAACAATTGCATTACAACTTGTTCACTAACCATTCTTTACAACTCATTTGATGACCTACTACAAAAAAAATAGGGCAGCTCTCTTGCTTGTTATTTCACTACATCGACTACTTCTATAATTAAAAATAGGGCGGAACCTACCACGACTTCACGGGTGTAAGCCTATCTTCATGGTCATAGCAAAGAAGTCTATCAAGAAAATCAATTGCCTGCATGAAGTTATAGTAGCAATTAGTCCTAGCAGAGAAAACATTAGAAAAGGGAAATTGTAGGAAGAATATTGAAAATGTAACCTCTCATGGAGATGAGATGCCTCTTTTGCATTCACAAACTTGGATCAAGGTTTCTGCTATGCCTGTGTTTAATCAATAGCATACGTGTGAAGCAAAACAATGTTATTTCCCGATGCAAAATGTGATCTAAAGTGAGACTTCATAGTAGTGTGAGATACCTCCCAATCGGGCCTCAAACCGAGGATCAAGCACAATCAGTATTTATTCAAATAAGCACTAAGTCGACCAATACCTAGCACCGCTCGTAAGTATAACCAGTTCATCAATTGTGAATGACCGCAATATCTTCAACCAAAAATAGAAAATATATACATGCATATGCAAGTGCCTAGTATAAACACACATCTAAGCACATTCTGAGCACACCTATGTGAGCAAAAACAAAGATAATTGTGAGACAATAGCAAACCTTGGCTATTTGTGCCCGTGCGTTACAAACGGAACCATAAAACTAATCCATCAAAGCATTCCAAAAGAAAAAACATCCACCCCTATCGTAAAATAAAATAAAAGCGATAAGAAGAAATGCTTATTGGTCACATAGATGAGAGTGTTTGCAATGGTGCAAACCTAACTTTTACCAGATAAAATAGATTGATGACAATGCTGGCAAAACTACTAAAGACAAAGCGTAATAAAGTCATCTTCCATGGTGTGCAATCTTTCTCTAAGCTACCAACAATGAAAAATAAGGTGTCAAGTGTCTACAAAATACTAAAAAAGAGGGACAAAAATCATTATTGAAATAAACTAACCCTGTGCACAAGTAAAATATCTTCAAGGTTTCCTTTGCTGTCGTCACGTTTGGCAAAGCTTAAAAATATTTTTTCCAATTGAATGGAAAGTCAAGATCATGTTACCTGGAATGCATTATCCGGGCAGTTGTGAAGAATTTAGCAAGAGACCCAGCATTCACTGCCAGTGGTGGCTGCAGAGACACAGTTGGAGCTGGAAGCCAAACAAGCATGAAGTCTGCAACTATTGCCATGACTTGGAAAATGTTGGGAACTACAGATTAAAACTCTCGTAACTAAGGAATCAACAAAACTAATAAAAAAGACACCATTTAAAAATCAGTGAGGTTTATTTTAATTAGAAGAGATGAAAGGTTGGAATGTTTCTTGCATTTTCCATTAGAATAAGTTCTTAACACCAATCTTCAGCTGAAATGGCAAAACTTAAAAAGTGTTGAGACACTGTTCATGCAAGGAGTAATTAAATTGGATTACAAGAAAGGGGTTACAATGTTAGTAATGGATATGTCCCCATAAAGGTCACTTTCAAAAAGGGGTTATAATGCTAGTAATGGATATGTCTACATAAAGGTCACTTCCTTTCATTGAGACAGTTACTGTGCAAACTTTTGAAAACTAAAAAACAAACAATCACGTTTTAGTTGCTTTTTGGCATGTTAGATTGAACTCGGAGGGTAAAGGTGGAAAGAAGGGCCGGGTGAGTTGTTGGGACTGGCTCCATAGTCTAAAGATGCATGTTTAGGATATTTTGACAATCAAATCCAAAGGATATTTTGACAATCATATACACATGAAAGAACCTCCAATACACCTTCAAGCAGAGTCAACCCTACAGAGCATATTAATTATTTGTTACGATTTCAAGACACAAGTGATGGCACAACTCTCCAAAACAAACTAATTGCTAGCATTACGGAATCAAAGGCAAAGTTTTGTTGACTATAAAGGCGATTTCAAAATATGAATAGAAGTATACCACATCCGCAATCACAAAGTCAAGCTCTTTGACAAAGTTCTCCCTCCTTCGCTCATACTCTGTGATGACCGCAAAATTAAAGGAAATATGCCAAATTAGCTGTAAGAAACTTATATATCCATTGCAAACTGAATCACAGAATAATCGAATTGCATTCAAGTAAAAAAATGGGGATATAAAAGAACAGGTTTCATGCTTACTCCTACAGAGAAAGAAAAGGCAAAGAAAGGTGCAGCATATTTAACTCCAAGCAAAATATCTTATTAAATCTAACAACAATACACCCAAGTGATGTGCTGCATTGTATGTACTTTCTCTGCTCCGGAGTCCGAACAGATGGGCAAATGAGACATCCATGTATTAACTGCATATTTCTGTGCCCCAGAGTTTCCATTCAATTGCAATTGGGCTTGTATTTGCGAGGAGGGGAGGAGGCGGCGGCGACGTGGGGTGTGGGGAGGAGGCGGCGGCGCGGGGTGGGGGGAGGAGGAGGCGGGGGGGAGAGCGAGGGGAGGCGGGCAGCGCGGGGAGAATGAGGGGGAGGTGGGCGGCGCGGGGAGAACGAGGGGCAAAGCGGGTCGTGGGAAAACGAGAGGCGGGGGCGGGGAGTGATGGGATTAGGGGCGGGCACTGGGAGAGCTAGGTTTAGGAGACGGACGGTTCGGATTAGTCAGAGCAAATCGAATGGTTTAAAAAAGTGAGAGGAGAGATATGAGAGAGGACTCATCAACCACCAACTCCTTCTTTTAAAGTAGTAAAGATATTTATTTTTCCACTACAGTTATATCCTTCATTAATCTCTGTGAGGCTAATAAGTCTAAACTCTAATCATAAAGTCGCAACTTAGTACTTTAATAATATTTACTACTTTCTTAGTTATTTATGTGTATGAATGATATTTTATCGATATTGTAATTGTGTGCATTAGTATGATCCTAGACTAATAGTCTAGAATATACATAAAATTTGGATTTAGAAATCCAGGTCCCCACATTTAGTCGAGTTATCCTAGATATGCATACCACGGCAGTGAGCATCATTGTAACTAAGCTCAACGTCTTGGACGCCAACTGGCTAAAACTAGGAGTTTGTTGCAGTTCGGCCGGTGTCCGGCGCAACCGTTCCTGCATGCAGTTTCTTGTCGTCGTAACCAAGCTACGTGAGCCTCCATGCATGCGAGTGGCCACGAATATTCCAGGTATGCCGGCATCGATCTCGTGTAGCTCCCAGCAACCATTTCTTGTTGCTTGATGTAACTCCTTACTAACGTACTATTTATTATATATAAAAGGGAAGCCAAAGCCACTGTTGACACCCAAGCATCTCTATCTCAGTATCTCCCTCGGCCTCTGCTGAACACGTTTGGTACGCCGACCAGCTGGCTATGGATTCCAATGCTGTGCACATCCAAGTGCCTTTGACCCAAGAATCCTCCTCTCACGAAACAATGCCACGTCCCAGTGGCCGTGAAACCGCTAGGCCGCCGGCGCAACCGGTGGACAAGACGCTGTCGAGCGCGTCGGACCTCGTGAAGCTGCTGCCGACCGGCACGGTGCTGGCATTCCAGGCGCTGGCGCCGTCCTTCAGCAACCACGGCGTCTGCCACGCGGCCAACAGGTACCTTGTCTTGGCACTCATCAGCGCCTGCGCCGCCTCGTGCGTGCTCCTCTCCTTCACGGACAGCCTCGTCGGCCGCGACGGCAAGCTCTACTACGGCGTGGCTACGTTCCATGGCTTCTACCCGTTCAACTTCACCAGCACGCGCGCCGAGCGGGACGCGGTGTTCAGGACCTGTCCAGGTTCCGTCTCACGGCGCTGGACTTCGTGCACGCCATCTTCTCCGCGGTCGTATTGCTGTCGGTCGCGCTCGCCGACGCCGGCATACAGAGCTGCCTGATCCCGGACGCCGGGCCGGACGTCAGGCAGGTGCTGATGAACCTGCCGCTTGGGGCAGGCTTCCTGTCCAGCATGGTGTTCATGATCTTCCCCACCACCAGGAAGAGTATCGGCTACACGGATATGACGCCCCACTCGCAGTGAGATTCAGCAAACGTAGCGTTAGTTTCATATTAGATGTAAGTGGTGAATCCTGGTGCATTTCGAGAAGAAGAGAACTTCATATCCAAGCATGTGATAAATGATCTCGATTTTAAAACGCAAGACATGGTGTGCATGCCTGTAGGCTTCTCCCTCAATACCATTCCATTATAGGATAATGCGGCAGATATCATGTGCTTTCACGTGAGCTCATTATAGTCCATATACCGTGAGCTCATTATAGTCCATATACTTCTAAAATAATCATCCAAAAAAAACCATGGCACGATGTGAAAGCAAACCACCTTTCACATCTATTGATTTATAAAGATTCGTGTGATTTGTCCTAGTAAATTAATCCAAACATCTATTCCCATGTTTTTCCTGTATTTTTACAATTCAGCTGTTTTACGCTGTATTTTTTCAATTAAAGTGTTTTACGCTTACATTTCTATATATTCATGTCCAGTATTTCCAGTTCTTGGCTTCTTGCACTCCAAACAAAACCTAAAGAGTATTATGGTATGAGTTTGTATTTGCTTAGGTTTAGTAGCATACTACCATATTAATTTTGGTCTAGACTACGAGTAGGCATGTGCTACATAGATTTAGTCCTGGCCTAAGATATAAAAAGGGTGGAAAAAAAGCAGAGATATTTTCTGCTCATTTAAGTTAACTGTAACATCATGATTTTCAAAGTCTTTTGTAGCATTTAAAATAAAATTCATTATTTAGATTTTTCTCAAATTAATTAAAGCTTAAAATAATTTTTTATTAAATAAAAAGGTTTCATATAATTAAAATAAACATTATCATGGGATAAAAATATTTTATTTGGGTTCCTTGTGTCGCAAGGAATTTTCTAGAATTTTTTTGAGAATTTTTCAAGTTTATTTGTTATTTTCTCAAGCCCTTTTTATTTTATTTGAATTTCTAAAAAAGAAAACCTCCAAAACCCGTGAACAGTACTGGGCCAGCCTATTACTATTCACTCCACCCCATCCTACCTCAACCATCCGATTCATCCTTATCACACGTCAGCCATCCGAGCTGAGCCATTTCCCAATCGCTGGATCCCGCCAGTCGCCACACGTCAGCCATCAGGAGGATCGTGCACTGTTCATCTATGCCATCTAAACACGTCCGTTTGATCTCCTGGCTTGCCATGCATCATGTATCCGCTGGTGGAGCTATCGTTCATCGTCGTCGGTGGGGACTTTGTCTCCTTGACCTCGGTTCACATGCACGATTGGGACTCCGCCACAGCGCTGTTTCCGCCGTGGACTCCTCCTCCTGTGCCCGTCCCGAAGTCTTAGCTTCTGCGCCATAAAACCAAGTCCTCGCCTCGTTCCCTGCATCCCAGAGCCGCAGCCGAGCTTCGCCGTTCTCACCACCGTGTCTTACCATGAGCTCGAGCCGTCGGAAGTTCACCGCCGTTCTCTCCGTTCACCGCCGTTTAGGCGTTGCGCCTCGTCAGCAGCATCGTCTTGTCATCCGCCGTTTCTACCGCGGTGAGCTCGCCTTCCATCCAAGTCATCGGCGAATGCCGCCCGCTCTATTCGCCCCTATCACCGCGCGCGTTGCCTTCGCCGCCGCCGCACCACGCCACGCGTCAACATCTCGCCGCCCAATCCACCGCCGCAATCGCTCGCTCAGATCTGCGCCAATGGCCGAGATCCATTCACATGGCTCACCCATTACCGTCAAATCTTCATGACGTCACCCCGCACTCATGCCCCCGTGTCAGTTCGCCTTCTCCGTGGACCGCGTCTGTCATGCACCATGACACTGACAGCTGGGTTCTACATGTAAGCTGCACTGTTCCATGAACCCGTGAGCTGGACCCAGCCAAGTCAGCAGCCAGCTCAGCAGCCACGTTAGCCCTAAGTGCCATGTCTCGCCACGTGTTAGTGTCACATAAGCGCCACGTCCTAGGTGCCACTTTAGCCAGCCATATCACCTACCACATCAGCCCTAGTGCTACCTGTCACCAGGTGTCAGCCTAGTCAGTTGCCACGTCAGCCATAACTGCCACATCAACAAGCTTAGTCGTGTGCACCGTTCCATGAGCCGAGTCCACCATAGACCAGCCTTTCTATGCACAGAATCCATAGCAGAGTAACTTTTTTGATTTTCTAGTATTTTCCTTTAGATAAATTTTTCAAGAGCCTGTTCTCCTCCGTCTTAGTTCCAATTGACCCACATTCTTTTTTCTAAATTCATCTAAAATCGAGTTCTATCTTTTGATTCTATTTTTGAAGTTTTTGAAGTTCATTTGAATTTTATTTAATTTTATTTTTGTGCCTCGGTCGTTTTCTCTCATGTTAGATCACGTCTTTGAAGGAGCGGAGGTACTACTAGAAGATCAAGAGTTCGTAGCTGAGCAAGGCCAAGGAATGTCGTGTCTTTTGATCATGTTGAACTTAGTTTTTAATCTATTATTTATTTATTTTTATTTTAAATTATTTTGCATCGCTATTTCATTACAGACCTTTGTATTTGGTAATTATCGTCCTACTTGATTAATCTCTCTATGATAATTTGATACCATGATGCTATTTTCACTATAGGTTGAGAAATTATTTAGTGTCATATTAGGTGGTACGATTAATATGCTTAGCCATACTTATAGTCTCGATGGGTTCACGGTATGAGCTCATGCGAATGCTTTCCTTTTAGGAGATTTCATTCACCTTTTTAGAATATAAAGGTTTATGGTAAATCTAAATTCATTATTCAAGGTAGATTCTTGGACAACTCTGAGGAATGATTGCATTAGAGCATTTGATGAGCAAAAGTTGACACTTCAAGGAGATCTTTAAGGATACAGATCGTAGGTTCTTGTTGTCTGTAGACATATGAACTAGCAGCCAGTTGGCTAAACGCCGGAGCATACTTTTCCCCCCACGGCGTTTTCCTTGCCTAGTGGCTTAAGCATCTCGATCCAGAACCAGTGAACCACCCAGCGCCGGCCGGCGAAACATCACGGTCATTTCTATCATGACCGAATGGTTGATAGTAAAAAAAAACAAAGCACATGCTCTGGCCTCTGGACATGCATGGCGTTGGAGATGGAATACGGCAGCATCTGGAAGGTCCATTTGCTCCAATTGATTCAATTTCCAGGTATGTAAATTACAGTAACATGTAACGAATGGCATGGGGGCCGGAAATATTCATGGTGCTGTTCTGTCTAATGCTTAGATTGCTCGGTACATTGATTCTACCATGGTTTTTTTCCCCTGAACCAATGCTTCTAATGCATGCAAAGTTGACTACGTGAACTCACATTTAATAATGGATGAGATTATACACTGTCAATGAATGGGCCTCCTCAGGTTGATCTGTACTCTATGTCTACAATACCTTTTTCTTTTTTTGAAACATGTTTGCTTGCTATCTTACAAGATTCAATACAAAAACATAAACATAATTAGTTGATATTATATTTTGAAGCATTTATTATACTAACATTTAACTTTTTAGTTTATCAACTCTTGATACAAAAAATATCAACCGCGCTTATTATATTATTTTTCTCCCTTAGTATTTGCAAACCAGCAGTTGCGTGTATCAATTCTCATAGAGGTACAGGATATATATTCTTTTCAGCTTCTAAAATCTACTTTGTAGAAAATTTTTAGCTTCTAAAATCTATTTTTTAGTTTTTCTACAGTAACTAGTTTTTAAATAGTGTCTTTTTAAAACGGGATCTACAAGTTAAATATAGTACATACTATAACGACTTATTTATATCGGTTAAAACCGTACATAAGTTTCTATTACTTCGTACTCTCTCTTACGAACAACCTAGATACCATAAACCATAGCCAAAAACCAAAGTCAAAAAGAATAAACCCAACCACTTCCATTCAAAACATCGGTACGTAAAGTTATGGTATTATTTTTGTTTTACGTCTTCTAACTTTTGTGTTTACCACATGCCATTACTTTTTTTAAAAAATAAATTACTGACGATATCTCACAATTACGTTGTGTGAGAAGCTTGGCATGAGCAATATTTCACAAATCCGTGTTCGCAATAATTCCGGACCAAACCTGTTTGCGGGGTTGAATTCTGAAATTATTGTAGCTTCCACCCCCATACTAGGATAGGAGAAATTTTATTGTATCACGATGGTATACTCTCATTTGTATAACAATTTAATCAGCGATTGACACCTCTAAAGGAAAAAAATGCCTACCACTCCTAGCCTGTTGTGTCTGAAAAATAGCATCAATCCTCACGGAGGTGCTCGATGACCTCCTGGTTGCCTCGACAACATCAACCTCATCCAGAGCCTCCTTGACCGCATTTGCGCCGAGATCGACTAGAACGCCGCCCACTTCGCTAAGGCGGTGGCCCAGTACGAGCAAGCCTAGCGCCACGCGACGGAGGTCTACGCCGCCCCCATGACCGTGGAAGAGCAGCACGCCGTGTTCACCACGTTGGTGGATGCCATTGTCGGTATCCGAGCTCATATCAAGGACATCCTGGAGCACTACCGGAAGCTGGACTAGGCCGTCACCCTGCTCGTCGTGGCTTGCTGCCACCATTCTCGTGTACGCTGCGTCATGGGGCGTTGTGGTGCCAGGGCTCAGGAGCTTCGTGGGGATCTCCTATCTGGTGCTGTGTTTCCTCCTTAGGGCTTGATGCGCTTCTGATCGACCATGCACCTACACGTTGTTAGAAATAATCCTGTCGAATTCATTTTATAGTTGAAGTCTAAATCAGTTTAGAGATAGAAGCTCATGTTTGCAGAGTTGATTTCTGTATCCGAGTCATAATCAATGTTTAACTTATAAGCTATGTATAAATAGTTAAGAATATCAAAAAACAAATATACGGCAATTTGAGCACCACCAAAAAGATTTCATTTTTGTTCTTGCATTTATCCTTGAGTTATCGCCGCTGTACTTGAAGAGCAGAGGAAATGATCAAAGAGAAGAAAGCACGTTCGGACCAGTCCGAACTACAGCAAAAGACTTTCAGACCATCTGATCATCATTAAGCTCGATCGGATTGTTCCGATCAAGCGAAGATGTCCATACCATACCGATTGGCATCAAAGCAGTTGGATCGTCCGGTTCGTGGCAAAGCTGATCGGAGAGAAGAAGGAATGTTCGAACTAGTTCGATCGTTCACAAAGAAATATTCGGACCAGTCCGAACGACACCAAAAGACTTTCAGACCGTCTGATCATCATTAAGTTCAATCAAACCATTCCGATCAAGCGAAGATGTTCAGACATACCAATTGGCATCAAAGCGGTTGGACCATTCGATCGGCTTTGCTGCAGACTAGATGGTCCAACTACTTTGATGCCAATAGGTATGGTCTGAACTTCTTCGCTTGATCGGAATGGTCTGATCGGCTTTGCTGCAGACAGACGGTCCAACTGCTTTGATGCCAATCGATATGGTCTAAACGTCTTCGCTTCATCAGAATGGTCCAATTGAGCTTAATGATGATCAGACGGCCTGAAGGTCTTTTGGTGTCGTTTGGATTGGCCTAAATGTTTCCTTGTGAACGATCGGACTAGTCTAAACGTGTCTTCTTCTCTCCGATCGTTTCCTCTGCTCTTTAAGTACGGCGGTGACAACTCAAGGATAAGTGCAAGAACAAAAACGAAATCTTTTTGGTGGTGCTCAAATTGCCGCACATTTTCTTTGATATTCTTCGATATTTATATACAGCTTACAAGTTAAACGTTGACTATGACTTGGATACAGAAATCGATTCTTAAAGCATGAGCTTCTATCTCCAAACTGATTCAGACTTTAACTCTAAAACGAATTCAGTGGGATTATTTCTAACAGCATGCAGGTGCGTGGTCGATCAGAAATGCATTAAGCCCTGAGGAGACAACACTAGATAGGAGATCCCCACAAAGCTCCTAAGCCTTGGCACCACGACGCCCCATGACGCGACGTACAAGAGAATGGCAGCGGTGGGCCACAATGAGCAAGGTGACAGCCTAGTTCAGCTGTTGACGGTGCTCCAAGATGTCCTTGATGTGAGCTCGAATGCCGACAGCGGCCTCCACCAACGTGGCAAATACGGCATGCTGCTCTTCCACAGTCATGGGGGCGGCATAGACCTCCGTCGTGTGGCGCTGGGCTTGCTCGTACTGGGCCGCCGCCTCGGCGAGGTGGGTGGCATTCTGGTCTATCTCGGCGTGGACGCGGTCGAGGACGTTCTGGATGAGGTCGATGTTAGCGAAGTAGCCGAAGAGGTTATCAAGCACCTCCGCGAGGATTGATGCTACTTTTCAGATGCAGCAGGTCAGGAGTGGTGGGCAATTTTTAGTTTACAGGTGTCAATCGCTGATTGGGTTATTATACAAGTGAGAGTATACCACCGTGATACATTAAAATTTCTCACTAGAACAGTGTACCAGAGTGCATCGGAATTGTACAATTCAAAAAAAATTAAATGGTGGATAAATCACAAAATTGAGAAAATTATATCGATGATAGTGAAAATATGAAGCATGTCTCGAAAGCACAATCAGACCCGGAACAACGCGCGGGTGGTACTCCTAGTATATCAACATGGAGATCCAGACCAAAGCCCTACACGCATGCATGGATATTATCTAGCTCATGCTTGAGATTTGTACAGTACGTACTGATGCTTAATCTACTACTCCATCCGGTGCCCAAAAACATATCGTTTTGGATAGCAACGCGATCGTAAATATAACTTTTATCATTAATTTCTATTGTAATAGTTTTATAACACCAAATAAAATTATAATATTATAAAAATATTTTTCAAGAGAAATCTACATATATGATATTTTATATATCCAATCTAAATATCTAAAAAGATATCCATAGCTAAATTTTCAAAAATTTGATTTCACATATCAAAAACAACATGTTTTTTTAAAACCGGAGGGAGTAATATGTACTACAAATTAGTGCAATACATATACATACTGACGCGGTAATGTCTTCCTTTGTGGGTTTAATTCACCATACAGACGACTTGCTCCGTCCAGGAACACCTCCTTTCTCCTCGTCGTCTTGGTGGTGCGGCATCAAGTCCGTGTAGCCAATACTCTTCCTGGTAGTAGGGAAGATCATGAACACCATGCTGGACAGGAACCCCAAGCCTACCGGCAGGTTCATAAGCACCTGCCTGACGTCCGGCCCGACGTCGTGGAACAGGCAGCTCTGTATGCCGGCGTTGCCGAGCGCGACGACGACGAACACGACCGCCGAAACGAACGCGTGCACGAAGTCCAGTGCGCTGACCTTCATCTTGGGCAGGTCGCCGAACTTCTCGTTCCTCTTCTCGCACGTCCCGTCGAAGTTGAACGGGAAGAAGCCCCGGAGGGTGGCCACGCCGTAGTAGAGCCGGCCGTCGCGGCCGACGAGGCTATCGGTGAAGGAGAGCAGCACGCAGGAGGCGGCGCAGGCGACGATCAGCGCCACGGTGAGGTACCGGCTGGCCGCGCCGCACGCGCCGTGGTTGCTGAAGGACGGCGCCAGCGCGTGGAAGGTCAGCACGGTGCCGGTCGGTAGGAGCTTCATGATGTCGCACGCGCAGCACAGAGTCTTGTCGACCACCGGCGTCGGTGGCTTGGCCCCGGCGGGGTCGTACGACAGCAGCTTCATGTCGTGGGCAGACTCTTCAGGCCTTTGGATGTGCATCGCACCTCACACCGACGGCTGCAATGGTAGTGCTTCGGAGAGACTTTCTGCTCAATCCAACTAGCCACCTTTTATGGTCACAACTGAAAACCTGTGGTGCATGGACAGAGAACTCGTGAAAAGTAGTTAGATGATTAAAGTTGAAAACTATGTATCATGGTACCACGGTAAAGTATATATTATACATATAATGCATTAATTTAACATCATAACAAATAAAGAAAACCAGGCAATCAAGTAATTAAGCAGAAAACACGCCATGGTTAATGGCCAAAAGCAAGGACAAATTTGGTTAGGGTGGGGTTTTATGTAACTTTATCACCGTACACTACTACAGATACAATGCAGATCTTTTGTAATTGTATATTTGTTAATGGATATTTTATTTCATTTCAATTAATTGATTTGCGAAATTGATGTTTTATGTTTGTGAAATGAATTGAGATGTGAATTGGATGTTTTATGTTTGTGAAATGAATTGAGATGTGAATTGTATGTATACATGTACATGTTAATCTGCTTGTTTCAGAAGGCATGGATAGCATTTCCTGAGGCTATCTAATAAACAGAAATATATTTAGAGGTAGAAAAGAATATCATTAACTAAAAACTGTCTGTAATATAAGTGATATTTATACATCACAGACATGTTTTAGTTAAAAATCGTCTGCGATATTTACACCACAAATGATTCGAAAGCCGTC
Source organism: Melocanna baccifera (assembly GCA_036346265.1). NCBI lineage: Eukaryota > Viridiplantae > Streptophyta > Magnoliopsida > Poales > Poaceae > Melocanna > Melocanna baccifera. The sequence goes on from CM070687.1 coordinate 15,744,173, forward strand.
TGTGATGATCTCGTATTATCACTGATCTATAAATTCAGACGGTTCAGAAAACCGTCTATGATGATATTTTTTAACCGTCTGTGATGATGATTTCTGTAGTAGTGGTGAAAGCTGAAATTATGTGTCACTTGCTATGAAACCTGAGATTTTCTGCAACTATGATAGTAAGAAACTTACCTTAAAATACAAAAAATGCATTCTCTTCAGAAAGGCACGTACATATATACATATATATATATATATACATATATACATATATATATATACATATATATATACATATATACATATATATATATACATATATACATATATATATACATATATATATATATATGCATAAGATTAGTTTATGTTCTGAAAGAAGTTAAATTTCTGCTGGTGTTTACATTAGTTGTCAGGATACCTACGTAGTGGCAACGACCGGTTATTAGCCCAACGAGCTCAATGAGAACATATTCAATGCTACCACCCCTCGATAACGATGCAAATGATGCTGGAAATTTCCTAAAAAAATTTGGCGACATTGACACAAAATCAATCTATCAGGCAAATAAAAAAAATAAGTCCTGTAAACATTATAAAAACTCAGTATATGGTTTTGACCAATAATAAATAAACACAAATTTTTTTTAAAAAAAAGACGACTACTATAATCTTCCGACATACTTCTAAAATTTTTTTGTTCGTTGTAAGTTGTAACACAACGAGTTTGGGCTTTAAATTTTAAATATTTTTAATACAGTTAGCATAGTAGACCCAATTGTGGTTTGGACTCGCTATTAATTTGCGTTTAAGCACGTGACCACTATGGACTGGCAATATATGTCTAAAAATGTACAGATGGCTCTACTTGAAACATATGTATTATTTCAATAGAGATTTTTCCTTTTTGAGAAACTATAATCATGTTGTTAGAACAGTAAACAATACAAATCTTAACTTAAGGAGACGAAAGTCAAGATCAGCAGATTAGTAGAGGGTTCATGCACCACTAGTCATATCGAAAGATAGCTGCTATAGCAACTTTACATAAAACAATCACAGCTATCAGGAGAATCAAACAACCTGAAAGCAATATCTGATCCCGGAAAGATACTCTAGATGTGAGCTTAGGCACATCTAAGGAGGACACGCCACCACTAAATCGCATACGCCACTCCTTTTCGCGATTTTCTCTTTCGACTAAATATGTTCGGCAAAAAAAGTAATAGCCATGTCCCGGTGGCATTTATAAGACCTCAGAAAAGCTTGAAGAGAGCTTAACGAATCAATACACCCAAGATGTTGCATGCAACTTTCGTATGATTATGGCTATTCAACCATATATTCTTGTAAAACCTTTGAGGAATTGAGTGGAATCGATTTAGTAGTATAGTATAATATGGCAATTCCAAGGAGTCAGTCTTCCTCCTTGATTGTCGATCCAGTATCGATCACTCCCAAGCTTCCAAATAAAATGCTTCAATCGAAGCTTCACTCCCAGCTACTTTGGCTCTTAACTGCATTCAGCTTGGAGCTACCCGCATCAGTGGTTGATCCATTCCGGCTGCCCCCCTGTTGGGTCCGCCCGTCCTACCTGCTATTGATCATACGAGCTCGAATTTCGGTGCTGTGCAGTACTGCATAGCGCGGTGAAGGCCTGCAAATAAAATGCTTCATCTGAAGCGTCATTTTTCGATGCCTCCTAACCCTAACATGCGCTTGCTCCCATACATAAGACCTCTGCATGGATAGAGATTATCTCAACTGTAGAGAAGAAATAGTATCCAACGCACTGCAGTTTGTATTGGTCTCTCGTATTTATACATGTGCAGGGACGCACATACACACACGCACTGGCTAACATACTCACCCAGAAGATGGGAGGCCGTGCCGAGAGACTAGGGCGTGCTGAGGGCATCTCCAATGGTGCTGAGTCAGCTGACTATTTGTATGTACACATCAGCATATATCCTATATGGAGGAAAGAGAGTATGTAAAACACAAACAGCTAGCTACTATTTCGTCTCTAGTCTATAACGCAAAACGAGGCAGTTCTATAAATGACGTGTGTGCATGTAAACATCAAATAGCTATCCTTATAGATAGTCCTTTGGAATGCTAGCTTTTAGTGTGTACTCTATAGATGATGTGGAATCCTTATAGATAGTACTTAGCTAGGACCATTGGAGATGCCTTGAGAGACCAGGAGTGCACACCCCCTGCAGCCGAGGTGTCGCCGTTGGTGATGCAGAGGCTGGTCCGAAACTCCTTAAAGGCAGTGGTAGGTGGGCCTCTGGTCATGGTATCTGCGAATTGCTGGTTTGTTGGGACAAGAAGAATACGGAGCTCTCCGATAGCCACTTTTTTCATGAACAAAGTGAATGCCCAACTCTATATGCTTGGTACATCGGTGATGGACTAGGTTTGCCGTTATGTATATGGCGGACACGTTGTCACATTATACAACTGACGCCTTGGTGATGGGGCATTGGAGTTCATTAAGCAGTTGTCTTAACTAGCAGCATTCTACAACAGTATTTGCCATAGCTCGGTACTCAGCTTTGTTACTCGAACAGGAGACTGTAGGCTGTCACTTAGAAGACCACGACACAAGGGAATCACCAAGATAAATACAATATCCCAATGTAGAATGCCATGTATCAGGACACACCCAGCCCAGTTCACGTCCGAATATGCAATGATATCCAAGGAGGTCAACCAATGAAGAAGAAGACCAAACTCTATAGTGCCGCGGATGTACCTCAAGATGCACTTGACAAGAGACATGTGCTGGTCCCTGGGATCATGCATGTGTAAGCACACTTCATGGACTGCATACACGATGTAGGTCATCGTCAAGTATTGCAGCGCACCAACGATGCTACGGTATGCTGATGCATCCTATATGGCAGCTCCATCGTCGGCCAATGCCTTAGGCAATATGTTGACTGGGGTACTGGCTGGTTTGCAATTGGACATGCAAGCGTGGTCCAGGAGTTCCTCGGCATAGTTTGCCTGGGAGAAAAAGCCATTGTCACGCCGCTAGACTTGGATGCCAAGAAAGAAGTGCAAAGGCCTAAGGTCCTTCATGGAGAACTCATCTTGGAGTTGATCGATGACGCGACAAAGAAGACCATCAGTGGAGGCCATTAAGACAATGTCGTCCACATAAAGTAATAAGTAAGCCATGTCGCTGCCATACCTGAGAACAAACAGAGATGTGTCCAAGGGGGTGGTGTGGAAGCCAATGGTCTTGAGGAAGTCGACAACCTGGTGTACTAAGCACACGGAGCTTGTTTCAAGCCATAGAGTAACTTGGATAGGAGACAAACGTGATTGGGACACTGCGCATTGATGAAGCCAGCTGGCTGTTGGCAGTAAACACATTCGTGAATGTTGCCATGGAGAAATGCATTCTTCACGTCAAGTTGATGCACCGCCCATCGCATGTTTGTGGCCAGCTTTACCACTAGACTAAAGGCTCAAAAAATCCACTAGACATTGCAAGAAGTCGCGAACGACCCACCATGCTTTATACTGCTCAAGCGAAATATTAAACCATGTCTTGTGCCGAAACACCCATTTTCCAGAGACGATGTTAACGCCATTTGGGCGAGGCACCAAGGTCCAAGTTTAGTTGGCGAAATGCATCATGCTCCTCTTACATCGCAGACTTTCGGTGAGGATCTTTAAGAGCTTAGCATACAATGGCAGGAATGGGAGAAATGGTAGTGGTGGAGACATGGGCATATCTAGTGTGCATGAGTGACCATGGGGTGGAGCTGGATAGGTTGTGTGGGAGGTGTGGTAGATGGCGAGTAGTTGAGTTTAGGAGGTTCTGGTGGGTGGATGGAAGGTGGTGCATGCAATTCGGTTAGCTGGGAGGCTCCATGATCCATGGGTGATGGAAGACCAGGCGATGATGCTAGGTGAGATGGAGCGGTAGTTGCAGTTTGTTGGGTATAGCCGATAGTCCATAATTGAGTTAGGTCATCATGGCCCAACTCAGTTGGCATTGGTGCACTTAGAGGAGGAGAATCCTGAAACAGAAAAATAGACTCATCAAAGTAGACATGTTGTGATATAATGATCGATGCGTCTGGTGGCCAGGTTATAACAGCGGTAGCCCTTGTGATCCACTGGATAACCAAGGAGGATGCACACGACAGAGCGCAGGGTAAGCTTGTGATCGGCGGAGGTAGACATATTTGGGTAACATAAGCACCCAAAAATACAGAGATGGTGATAGTCTAGAACTGCACCAAAGAGAATCTCATATAGTGTGAGAAGCTATCAGGGTTTGCATAGCCGGCAATTCAAAAGATAAGTAGCAGTAGCTAAGGCCTCTACCTAAAAGGATGGAGGAATGCGTGCTTGAAAAAGAAGGGACCGGACACTATCATTGAGCGTGCGAACTATACATTCTGCCTTTCCATTTTGAGGAGAGGAATATGGACACAACAATCAGAGAATAATGCCCTGGTGAGAAAACAAGGCACATGATTCATGATTATCAAACTCCTTGCCATTGTCAGTTTGAAAAGAAAGGATAGAACAATGGAATTGGTTGGTAACAAAAGCGTGGAAGGAAAGTAGATGTGGCAAGACTCCAAACTTGCGACGGAGCAGAAAAGTCTAGACGTAATGACTATAATCATCAAGAATGATGAGATAGTATTGAAATTCAAAAATGCTTTGCACAGGGGAGGTCCATACATCACAATGCAACAATTGGAATGGAAAGAGGTAGATGTAGTAGAGGAAGGAAATTGCAATCGTGAATGCTTTCCTAAGTGGCATGTATGACAGGAGTGATGCAAAGTTATATTACAAGAGAAACCAAAAGATTGCAATGTATGAGTGAGGGTGGCCTGTTTGGGATGCCCTAGGCGCTAATGGCAGAGGTCAGCGGAGACAGCGGACACGTGAAGACCTTGCAGCAAACTGGCAGTGTGCCACTGCAGGAGTGGATAAAGGTCACCATTGCTATCACAACGGAGAATCATTGCTTGGTTCAAAAATCCTTGATAGAAAAACCACTAGGGTCAAACTCCATCGAAACAGAATTATCACATGTAAACGAGCGAACAAAAACAGGGTTTTCAATGAGGGTGCGAGAAACAAGAATATTACATAGATGCAGTGGAGAAGACGCAATATAAATAGAAGCATGGCTGGACTAAACGATAGGAAGAGTGGCGCCATTACTGACAACAATATTAGAGGAGGGAGGAGAGGGCGTGAGGGAGGAAAGTATACCAGAGTTAGACACCATATGTGGTGCCAGTATCCATAAACTAGTTGTCCCCGCTGAAACAAGGTTGTTGGAGAGACATATGATGTAGTGCCAAGATGAGGGGAGCCTGATCCCATGCATACGACAAAGACGTCAGGGCCATAGGCATAGAGGCAGCGGTGAGTGCTTGTGGCATTGTGGGTGCTAGGGGAGGTTGCGGGCCGAGAAGACTGGTACCTGGGGTGCGCCATGTCATGGACCATGCCTGGACAATCCTAGTCCAGGGATGGGTGTGTGTCATCCAAGGCGCCGCCCGAGGGCATGGAGGGAGATCCAGCACCACTATGGCGAGGTGTGCTTGCACCATGGTTTCTTGCCCCTAGACTTATTGGAGTGATCCCCCAATTTTGACTAAGAGTTAGGAGCCACAGCTTGGGAAGAGGTCGTCGGCTGGTGCGTAGTAAGGAGACCGGTTGCGGTGGCTATTTTTCGTCACCTACTCTGCACAATGCTCCTCGAGGAGAAGGAAGGAACGTGCGTGAAGAAAACTCAATAATGGAACCTACATGGTGAGAATATGGATGACATAATGAAATTTGGGGTTGAGACCCCGCAACATGTTCAACAACATGGTTTGGTCCGACACCAGTTGGCCAACGTCTCAAAAACTGTTGGTAAGAACCTTCAGATGCAAGCAGTACGCCGTCATGGATAGATCACTTTAGTAGAAATTTTGGAACTCCACCTCCATGTACACCGCACAGGCGAGCTTATTGTCCTAGAATTTCCTGATCGTCCTCCTTCCTCTATTGTAGGATTTTACCTACATACCCAGCGGTGCCGAGTCTGTGGGGTGCATGTTTTTTTCTTAGAGTGCCCTGTGCGCTGTACTTTCACTCCTAAAATTATCTATCAACTTCTTCACCATAAACTCTTGCCAGCATGATTCCAGGAATGGATACTTCTGGAAGGGCGTCATACCCTTCTACACGTATCACTTGATAAGCATGCTCTTGAAGTTCTTCCATACTTTGCATGCCACTAGTAACACATGTCATCGCACGGAGGCCTGGTGTTCTTTTAGGATCTCGAACGATCGAAAATTTCCGTCACCAGCTCATTTTTTATCTTTTCTCAAGTCCTTTCATGAATCATATGTGATCTCAAACCGTTCCTGTAGAACTATTCTGATCATTCTTCGGAATGTAGACACTGCTCGGTGAGGATTGAGAAGGGTCCTAGATACATCGACATCCGTGATAGTAAATCGGCCCTTAGGCCTTTTCGATGTCTTCTTCCATGGCGTTTGGATTTTTCAGAGGACAGTGCATCACACGCATAAGGTGACGATGATGAAGAATGAGCGAACAATGTCTTCACAATATAATAGAAGTGATATGAAGATAAACCTATTATCTCTCAAAATCTAAATGACATGAAGATAATAGAAGTAACATCTTCACATGCTTGGAAATTAGGTGGTTTTAGCAATAATTTCAGGTTAATTCCAAATCCAAGTATTAACAGTAAAGCATATATCTAGCAGTTTGTAAATGACATAAAGATAAACCTATTATCTCTCAAAATAGATCAAACATTTAGATCATTAACACATGATAATATGCTAAACTATATAGGAAAGTAGGCATTTATGAACTGCATATTGCACATATTAAAGTTGTGAATTTGCTCTTAGTTGAGGAGTTGCACAAGATTAAATCTTGACCTTCTACCACCCTTGTCAATATATCAATAATCATAGTGACTATCTCTTTACTATTCTACTAGTCTGACAATGTATAAATTACCTCAGATAATCATAGTGACTATCTCTTTACTATTCTACTTGTGAGAATCAAGTGTGTTTCGATCTATACTCAGTTCTTAAATATCTTCATATTCTCACAATCAATGCATGGACAGTACATATATTCCACCCTCTTATTCAACATATTCTCCTCAGCAGCTCTTGTAAAAGCAGATATGCCATTAATGTACTTTTCACTTACATGGTTCTTAGCGTACATCCAGTTTCGATCCTATGTTACACATATAATAATTTAGTATTAAATATTGAATTAATTAATTAGTATACTAGCTATATATGACCTAAAGTAGCTAAATGTAGCAAGAATAATTAATTAAATAGAATTAAATAAAAATAGACTATAAATTGACTAAACCCTAAACTATGCTAGATGTAAATAATGTTCTCTCTACATCAAGCTAGATCTAAACTATCGTCAATTCTCTCTTTACCAAAAGCTAAATCTAAAATATAATATAATTAGAAATAAATTACTAACAATAGATAGTCAAAAATAAATGGATCTACAATCACTCTTACCAAATCCGTGGTCTTCTTTCACCAAATAGCCTCAAAGCCCACTTTTCAAAGCAAAGAGTCTGTCGTAATGCATTTGAAATTTAAGACAGATCTGTGAGGGTCGACGGATCTGTAATTAATAAAGCTATATGTGATATTTTGTAATATCACATATGGTTCTTGTTAAGAACTGTTTATGATATTTCACAGACGGTGTTCACCATAAACCGTCTGTAATATTATCTCTTTACAGACTGTTTTTAGCGCTGATAGCAATACATATGGTCTCTAAACTAAAACCGTCTACGATTGTATTTAATACTAATGATTTTAGTCAATTATCTATAATGAGATATTTAGTAGTAGTCTTTTTGGTAGTAGTGAGTGCATGTGTGAGTAGGCAACTTGAGCACGTGGAGGCAGGCAGCGCGTGAACGCATGGGAGCCAATAAGGGCAACGTGCGGGTCCAAGCTATTGGAGGTGTGTCCGTGGGGACCGGGAGGAGTCCAGGTTCTACATGTGCTCGTGTGTAGGCAATCCAAGTGGAATTATGCGTGGTGGCTGTGAGAAACAAGAAAGAGTAAGCCAGGACTGTGGGGAGCCAGGACTTGCGCACGGGGCTTGTTAGCCAGAAATCTTTAAGCCAGCAACCGGATACAAGCCAGGAAAGAAATGTTCACATGGGAGCAGTGCAGATTTCCTTTTGAGTCTACTTATAGGGAATCTGAGTTGGTTTCTTTATTTTGTTTGAGTCCATGAACGTGACCTACGCGTCATTATTTAGGCCGAATCGAATATGGTCGGTTTGTGTCTTTACTTGCATGCTTGTTTATGTGAGTCCGATTCGGTTAGGAGTTGTGTTAAAATCTAGGGCGGATTTACGGGTGCAGCTGCACACCCCTAATTTTTTTTTCGAAGAAAAACAAACAAAAAAACACACACACACACACACACATATATATATATATATATATACTCTTTAAAAAGAAGGAGTTGGTGGTTGGTACGGTCTTTCCCACCTCCTTCTCATAAAAGAACTATGCTGACTGACGTATGGACCCCTTCCACCCCGAAACCCGTGCGTTGCCTCCCCACCGAATCCCGTGTGGCTGCCTCCCCCACCACATTTCTTCCACCCTCACCTCATTTCTCCATCGCTCCTCCCCTCCCTCCTCCGCTGCCGCACCACACTCGCCTCCTCCCCTCCCTCCGCGCTCACCACCTCCGCCCCCCCCTCGAGCCGCCGCCACTCCTCCGCGCCCCCACCCTCCTCGCCACCACGCCCCGCCTCACCCCTTCGCCCCCTCTCGCGCCGCCGCATCCTCTTCCCCGAACTGCCTCCTCCCAGCCTGTCGCCGCCGCCTCCTCCTCCCCCCCCCGGGCGCCTCTTCCCCTACTCCCCTAACCCCCCGCGCCGCCACCTCCCCCTCTCCGTCCCCCACACCACCGCCTCCTACTCCCCCCACCCCTCATCGCCGCATCCTCCCCTCCTCCCCCTAACCCCCCAAGCCGCCACCTCCCCCTCTCCGCCCCCCAAACCGCTGCCTCCTACTCCCCCCAACCCTCGTCGCCGCATCCTCCTGCCCCAAACCACCCACGCCACCGCCTCCCTTTTTCAGCCCCCTGAACCGCCTCGCCGCCTCCCCTCCGTCCCTCGCACCTCCGCCTCCTAGCCCCTGAACCGCCTCGCGCCTCCCCTCTCCGTCCCCGCACCTCCGCCTCCTACTCCCCACCCTCACCGCCGCATCCTCCCTCCTCCCCAACCCCCAAGCCGCCGCCCTCTCCGCCTCCCAAACCGCGCCTCCTACTCCCCACCCCTTGTCACCGCATCCTCCCGCCCCAACCCCTCGCGCGCTGCCTCCCCTCCGCCCCTCTCCGCCTCCTTCCCACTCCCACGGTGTACATCCACCAACTCCGCTTCATGGAAGTTGATGCCGGTGAGAGGATGCGGATTGGGCCCAGGTTAGGTTGCAATTACAAGCACGATCGTGCGAAGGAAACTGCTCACAAAACAGTACCTCCTCCTACCATAAAAGAGGTACAACTCATATTTTCAAAGTGGTACAACTCATATTTTCGATAGCTTCTCCTTCTCAAACAGAACTACGCCAAGTAGTGCTGCATGATTTGAATCTAAGGAACTTTATCATGAATGCCGTTGACATAAGGATTGATATACTTAACAGAATGTTTGGACATTAAATAATGTAAGCAATTCACTAAATCTTTTCGTATCTTTTATATGTAATATACAATGGATTTATGATGTTTAACTATTTGTTTTCCATTTTGTAGAGTGTGCTTGCTTTCTCTTTCCTTGACAAGCTAGAGATGAAGATAAGTCTTCCAGAAGGATGGTGCATCAGTTTCATTTTAAAATTTTCGTTAGTGTTTATGGCATGATATCCTATTTATCAATTGGTTTGTTATTCTCCAAGACAGTCTGACAGTTATTTATGTATTAAGAATACTATAGAAAAAATATTGTTTACTATCATTTCTATACATATTGTTGTATGTGGTGCTTGTTCTATCATGCTTCATTAATATGCTGATTGATTTATTTATGAGTATGAACATATATGTTTTGTTTGATACATGATGACGTAAGAAAAAGTTGATATTTATTATTCAGTTTGAGATCATATTTGATAGTATGCATCACTTTTATTTAGTTTTCCATTGTAACGTATAGGTACCTTACTAGTATGTGTGTGTGTATGATGTTCTATTTGCACTTCTTTTCTGATTCAGTCTAAAAGCATCTTCCTCATGGGCTCGTGGATCAGCCCATGCCCATGCGGCCATGTCCCATTGGCGCCAGCCCACTTAGCACTCAGTTTTGTGGTTGCGGTCAAGAAAGGGATGAGGCCCGTGTACTATATACTTTGAATATTTAAATTCACAATTTTGCAAACCCCCCCGGCCCCCACCCCACTCAAATCATGGATCCGCGACTGTTAAAATTGAAGTTTGCTCCGAGGTAGGAATTTGGATCAGCCTTAGGCCAGCATGTGCATGCATGATTAAAAGGCCTAAGGGCCGGCTGTGTTGGGTACGGGACTTTTGTTTTGAGAAAATACAAAAAAGCCATTGTTGATTTGTGGCGCAATTATGTGCGTGTCTTTGCATGATAGTTTCCCATCTGGGATTTGAGAGAAAAGGCGTGGATCAAAAGCCGATTCATTCTTGAAATTGCCCTCAAAATATACACGATTCAACCTACTGATTCTTGACACCTCTTTGTTCACGGGTTTGGAGGAATATATCGTCGATTGCTTCTACTATCAGTGTTCTTGATAATTGAAGGTGCAATTCGGCCATAGTAATCAAGTTTCATGAAGGGAAGAGCTACTGACTGAATTAGGGTTTCAAACATCCTAATTTGCCGAGCTGCTGCTATTTGGAGTCGTTCAACCTGTCGTAGAAAATGCGGTTTTAGCATACATTCAAAATTAATTCCAGTATAATTAATGATAATTAAAGCATATTTTCAGCAGCATTTAAATAAAAAAATTAACATATAAACATGTAAATCATTTATGTCATTTAAATAGCATAATATACTCAAAACATAGAACATATGGACAATTAAAAACAAGATAATGCTTAGATTTAAATTTTTTGCTTATTGCTCTCAGATGTCAGGGTACTCAAGATAAATCTTGGCCTCCTCGCCACTTGAGTCAATCTAATATCACAAATTAAATACAACAATTCTCTTAAATAAATTAGATCTTGAGCTCAAATAAAATCTTGCAAGTCTTATTATTCAATTAAGCCAATTCATCAAGTCTGAATTCAAATTGATCCTTCACTCAAGATATCAATTAACACAAATTTAAAACAAAATTTAAAAGGATCTCAGTGAACGGGAAAATGATCAAAGATCATAAGAACAGACTGAATGAATGGCACAGTGAACAGACAAGCATGTATGTAAGACACAACAAACTGACAGCAGGCAATCTACAAGCTCAAGATCAATTAATAACAAATTGATGTATTCAATTGTCAATATACCCCAAATCTTCATTGAGCATTAACCGAACCCACATAATCATTAAGCAATATCTCCCGGTACTAGTCTCAAGTCAATTTCATAATTTTACTAGTATAGCACATATATACAAAGTGATGTGCAAAATGGAATAAAGTGATACCCTCAAAGTCGATGGCACTCAAAGCCACCGAGAAAAAAATAGGCAAGGCAGACCTAATGGTGTTGTCCCAGGTAATCGATTACCATGCTGTGCCACTAGTGCTAGGCAAGGTTGACGGAGATACAATACCACTCTTCGCAAATCGGGACACACTGAAGAACGAAGCTGAGATACAGGAGTATGCCACACAAGACCAACCGAGATGCTTTGGCCAAGAGCACCGTGGAACACCAAGCAACAAGCACCATGTTCCTCTCCCTCAAATAGATCCAGAGCCAACCGGATTCAACCTTCAAGGGGAAAAAAATCCCCAAACCCCTTATTGCCAGCCCTCAAAGAGAGATGGTGCAAGGAACCGTACGGGGAATGCCAAAGGGGACAAATCTAGACTACACGGCCATCTGCGCCAGTGAGGAACACGATGGAGCTGTAGTACCAATGCACAAATCGAGATCCAACAAAGAAGAGGAAGCAATCAAGGGTTAGGGGACCCACTGGCTTGTTCAGTCTATCGGAGAGGAGAAGGAGGCTGGCTATAAAGGGATGAGACGCGAGGTAGCTGGTGTGGCTGTTGCCATGGTTGGCGCCAAAGCGCACAAGCCGTTGGCGCCTCCTGCGTCGCCGCCGTCGACTCTCAGGAGCACAGCTCAGTCAAGACCGAGAGACAGTCAAGCCCCAAAAGGCCACCACCAGCATGCGCATAGGATAGGGTTGGAGACTTAGTTAGCCTTATCTCCTCTTTTGTCCCACCGATAGGTGGGATCCACCTCTCTCTCTTTTTTTCCATTTCTCAAAATAGAAAATTACCAAAAAGCCCTTCATATCACAACACAACCTAGAAGAAGACGGGTATTAGTACCATAAATATATCAGCTAGACTGCTAGTTGATCCGTATCACTCCTGATACTAAATATCTACAACCCAGTATAATTTGTTTTGCTCCTACCAGGCCCACCAATCATCCTACTATGCCTCGCTTTTTTTTTCCTCTCCGTCATTCCATAACCCCGCGTGTGGAAGATATATTTATGCATTGCCATTTGCCGGTCTTTAGAGATAAACAAGCAACATCAGAACTTGAAATGTGAAGGTGTTGAATGTAGCTAAGTAGTTCTATTCTGTAGTTTGCTTGAAATTCGGATCAGCGGACGACCGGCAGATATGCAGATGGACATTGGAGTGCCTGCCGTTCTTCTCTTCGGGCCTTCATTAGCTTCTACTAGAGTGCGCGCCGAAGCGTGAAGAGACGTGGGCTGCGAGGCTGCACAGAGCTGCAGCATGCAGTCCGACGTGGCTGGGCGAATGGGCCAGGTAGTAAGCCCAAGTCCTCAGCAAAACCTGCATTCCTGTTCGCCTCTGAGCAGAAGGCCTTCCCGCCGCGCCCCTGGTCACCACGGGAGCATCGCGGCAACCCGTGCAGCAATAATTGCTTTAATTGTTTGATTAGCAAGCTTTAAATGATTTCATCTTCTAAATCGTGTCCGATTTGTGATCAGTTTAAACCTTGTAATTCTTGTGATAAGGGATGGGTTTTTTTAGATTGTGATTGTGGTTTTTGACTTATAATTTTTGAATTTTAGTTGTTTACGAGAGACATTATGAAGAGATAAAACAGTTGCATGTGATTTTGACCGGTATAACTGAATTCAATATCTACTACAATTAACTTGCAGACCCTATTATAAAAAATATATCGTTTAAAAACTAATTACTATAGCAAGAAATGAAAAAACAAAAGCCAAAGTGGAGTCGAACCTAACCAGATCAACAAAACAAGACCCATATTGACTATATTTTGGTGCTAAAAATTTTAGATGTTATGTGAGGCCCAGGAGCCATACTCACAATTAGGGAAATTTTGACAATCTTTTTAGCTATTGACATGGTTGAAATCCAAACATCTTTACCTTACCAAACTATTCGTCATGTCCTAGTTTTGGCATTGCCAAAATTTTAGTTTGATTACTTAAGGACACAAACCAAACGACCCCTTAGTACCGCATCATCGTAGGACACAAACCAAACCGCCCCTTAGTACCGCATCATCGTGGCTGCAGGGGTAACACCATTGCATAGAAGGCGATCTTCCGGTCTAACACGGCGCGGCAAGCACGTTTAGTAGAAATCTTAATGTATGGGAACCGCTTTGGCGCCAACCTGTGACAGGTATAGTGTGCCAAACTTACCGAGTGCCTTAATCATCGCTAATAGCAAGAATCATGTATGTCCAACTGGTAGGCAGTATCTGTCACTTGCAGGGCAGCCTTTTTTTGTTGGACCTGATTATTGATTGATTCAGAGTTTCAGACAGCTAACTTGATGGTCACCATATCAAGTACAAAGTCCGGGCAGCCGTCTAGAATGAGATCGGCACCCGCTTCCAAATTACACCCGTGGGCCGCTAGAGCTTGCGCTACCTTGTTACAATCTCTAGGACCCACCGAAGTTTTTTACTTCCGAATTCATCAGCAGAAGTTTTTTACTTCCATAAGAAGGGTACCCACCGAAGAAAAATCATACTCCCTCCCTTCAATTGCTAATTTTAACAGCAAGACGTCAGTTTCAATCTATCTATATCTGTATATGTAGTATGTATAGTATGTAGCGAGAATGTAGTATGCATAATTTTTTTGGTGTACAGTAATATGTATATTTTGCAGAACGGCAAAAGTATGTAATATGTAAACTACGTTGAAAACAAATTTTGCGGAACTGGAGTATGTATGTAGTATCCTATTTTGTAAGAAGCTATACATCAGAACAGAATACCTTGTGCTTGCAGCGGGAGTATAATCGCTGATGAGGGCAAGAAGACGACGACTAGTTCGCCGACAACACGTGGATGGCAAGAAGGCCGTAGCCAATTCGCCAGCGATGAGCAGATGGCAGTAAGGCAGCAGCCAGATCGCCCGACTAGCTAAACGCCACTGGCTAGCACACGGTATGACATGAAAGCAACCACATCGATCTGCTCAAAGAAGATACCACCACCTCCAGAACTAGCTAGATTAACCTAACACATAAACTAAGAAAGATTTGGATTGAATACTCGAGAAAAGAGAAAATAAATCGATTCCGCTGGTGATTCTTCTTCTCGCAAGCCGGCGATTCTTCTTCTCACAGAAAATGTCAGTCGTCGGTGAAAAAATCTAAATCAGAAAATCGGGAGCACGTACCAACAAAATCAGCAACTCGGGAGCAAACATATTGGGAGGATACCATCGCCCCTTTCCATCGGTCGCCCGTGATTCCTCTTCGCACACATCGGTGGATACCACCGCCCCCTATCGACGGTTCGCAAAGGATAATCGACTAGAGGTACTGGCAGCAGCAATCAAACGCACCAAGCCATGGCGGTGTGCTTGTAAGTTTAAAGATAATTGATTAGAGGGAGATAATTGACTAGAGAGTGAATAGGTTGTTATAAAAATTATTGCCTTGAAAATATGATTATCACAATTTTTTTAACTAAATAATATTTCAATGCAAATAAAATCTACATAATTCTAGTAAACCTAAGACACCACAAGAACTAGTCCTACAAATATCTTTAGCACAAGCGAATTTACCAATCACGATTACACACTCTGATACTTTCGATTTTCCTGACAAAGCACAATTGGTTTTCAAATTTAATTCTAAGTGCATGTATGATCATAAATTAATCCAAATAACATAAGAACATATTTTCAAGTTACTTTCTATAATCTTTTTTAATAGTACAATAATTAATCTATAATACGGTCTTCCAACATTTCTTCCAAGATCGAAAAAAATAAAAAGGGTCCTAGACTACTTGTACCTTTGTTTTGAATCATCTTGATCTTTATGTTGATCTTTAGCATACATTTCTAATTTGTCACATTCATCATTAGGGACTGAACATATGTGATACTTAGCAAACACATTAGTCATATATTCACATATTGTCATTTATTATTTTCAGGGGTCTAGATGCTTTCAATCTTTCCCTTTTTGGTAATTGATGATAATACCAATATTATTTGAGAGGAATTTAGTTTTGAATATACTACTAGTTTGAGAACAAGATGTATATTCTTTTGTAACTTTGGAAAACAGTTAATTCTTGTAATGAACTTAGATGAGAATAAAGAATTAATTGCTTTCTTTGGTCAATTTAGGACAACTCTTTAAATGTGTGCATATAGAGATGACAAGATGCATTGTAAGCACATGTTAAAAGAAAATTTTGGTAGAGTTTCCTTTATTTGTTAAACTTTGAGGAAAAAAGATAATTGCAAATTATATAAATAATATAATGAAAGAGCACAATTTTCACTTCAAGTTCAACTTCAAATTTTATAATAACCACAACTTTAAGTTCAACAACACTTGAGAATAACATGACATTAGGTTCAACAACACTTAAAGATAACATAGAGCATGACATTTAAAAACAAACGTTACATGGTAATTACACCATAACAATAATACATAATATTAAATAATAAACTTGGCATCTTCTCCTTTAGCTTTTCATTCTTTTTTTCTTCATTGATCTTTCCTTGTACTTTTTTCTCCTCATTTGGCATCAAAGTACCAAAAAGGTTAGTCTTATGGCTCTTGAGAAGACGAGGCACGACGTTGACGGTGTCCAAAACGAATGGGAGATGGAGAACGAGCGACTGCCTGCTCAAGAGAGGATACTCGGTCGCTGATGGTGGACACTGTGGCAGCCAAAGAGTTAACTTGTCCTTCAATTTTTGAGGACTGCGGAGTAGATCTGAGAAAGAGTGACTTCTTTCTTTCCTTGATGCTCTGCTGCAACCTTTTCTTGTTGAGATCTAGGACGAGGAGATGTAGGAATGAGAGGACTTTCTCTAGACTTTTGTATGGCTTATGAACTGAGTCAGTCCATTTCCGTACCCGTCTTCCTAATGATCAAAGCTATAATATAGGGGGTATAATTTATCCTTTTGACTCTATCATTTTTGGAGGAAGCAATCTCCCTGATAATAAGATCAACCACATCAAACATTTGACCAGTCATTACATAATTAATTAATCAAGTTCCACGTATGACCGTGAATAGCATCAAAATTCTCACTCTTGGGAAGAATAGTGTAGTTGATGACCCTATTCCAAATAGGGAGGTTGCCTGGCACATATATGAGATATGGAGCTCCAGTTTGATTGACACTTCTAGCAAGATAGAGTACAAAGATACTAAGATGGTTTCTGAAGTGACAAAAAAGAACTCACCAAGTTGTTTTAGATCCCGCAACCTGAATGACATTATCAATGAAATTACCAAGTCATGATCATTCACTGGTAGATGATTCAGTACACCACTACTCCAAATCCTGAATTTATGAATGTTTAATGTTCTAACCTTGATTAGAGGATAACAACTTGAACGCAACACAATAGAACTGAAGAGTCAATAAGTTGAAGTTTTTGTTTGAAAAATCGTACGGGAACAGATTATGTACTTAAGTCCTATAGATTATGCACCTAGGTCATTGACAGCAAGAAAATGGTAATTACCTGATCATATGTGCTAGGAACAGATTATGTACCTAAGTTTTGCAGATTATGCACAAGAGAAGAAATGCACTCCCTAGTAAACAGAACCAGCCATCTAAACTTTTTGAAGTTCAATGCCTTGATCTTAGCAAATGTTCATGCATAACCAGGTAGATCTATGTTCCTCCAGCACCTGGAACTCGAATGGCAGCTCGTGCTCTACCTCGGTCGCCTCATTTAGACAGGACACCTAATCTCTAGGCGAGCCATCCTGCTTTTCCCCATGGCCATCACACCATCTTCACCGTTCCCACCCACCAGGCTCCTCCGAGGCAGATGCTGCCTCAATTGGTCAACAAAAGGGAGAACCTCATGCATGAGAGGTCCAATAGAAGGGCCTCCCCGGCCGTAACAACTACAGAATTAGTCTTTGTATATTATACCAAAACTTGGGTTTTATTGTTTTCTCAACACCAAAAGCGACCCTAATGGTGGTTGGTATTAATGGGCGAGCACTCACCGAGGATGCTGGAGGAGTGGGAGAAGACAAGGATGAGGATGCGGAGTTTGTGTGGGGGCACGTAACGCACGTTGGCTCGACGGATGATGGAGGCCTTGTCGAGCTCCAGGATCTTGGAGGCGCCCCACCAGTCCAGCCATATCCACAAGCGGGCATCAGCCTTCTTCTTGTTGACCTTGCCGGACACGGCGCCGCCGCCCGCGGTAGCGACGATAGCGAGAAGAGGCGGTGACGGGGTGGGCTGCGTCGCGGCCGACGGCGAGGCGGACGAGGAGGGGGGAGTCGCCACGCGAAGCATGTGCGCTTGGAGGAGGATGAGGAGGCAGTGAAGGTGAAGAAGGGCAGGTTCCTGCTGCCCGATTGCCTCCTCATGGTGGCTTTGGCCGGCAGAGGCAAAGCAACAGTGGAGGTGGAGTGGCGGTGTTGACTGGCATTTCGTGCGTCTCGCGTGCTGAGAAAGGGGTTGGGTCGACCCTAGGGTCAATTGGGTCAACACCCTTGTTAAACCTGTTGATTTTGGGGCCAGCCTAATATCTTTTGGAACCAAAAATTTAGAGTAGATCACGTGGGCTAACAGACCGAACCGGACCCCTTGCATCCCTACCTGCTAAGGGCAGCCGGACCCTTGGTACTACGCTAGCACCGCATCCATTAACGAGGTATTACCTTTACTGTACGTTTGTCTCGAAATAGCTTTGTCCCGTGAGTCTTGGTCCTATTTTCGCCAATGACTGGCGGCGCTTTGAAAAGCGAGTGAGATGCCCTGACGCCTGATGTCCTCTTTCACTCCTTCGCTAGGAGCTAGAGGACGAGGGGGTTGCAGCTCTGTGCTATTCAGCTCCGGCCAGCTAGATTTAGGCCTGAGATTCCCATCTTGAAAGTTGATCAGTAGCATCAAGACACCGACTTGAAATGTCAGAAGTTGTACATCCCTGAATAATTTGAGAGCTTATGCAATTTCGCCCCAATAAACTTTATTTAAAGAATTTGTGAGGCCATCCCTCCCCGCAGCCGTTGGATATTGATCCGATCCTGATTTGCAGCACAATCCAACATTCGCGAAAAAAAGGTCGCTTTGCCCTTTATTTGAAGGCTTGATTTTATTAATTAATGGTATTGATTATGTTGAGATATCTTAATTAGAACATGCTGGCTAGCGTGCGGTAGGTGGCTGATCAGCTGATGTGCCGGGCGAGCATCCGGTTGGTGTGACTAATTCAAATCAGCATGATTAACACAGAAACTTCTTGGCTGTACCAAAATTAAAAAAATAAACATAAAGTTCTTGCTCTCCAAAACAAAAAAACATACACACATATAAGCTTCTTTCGATCGACACACATAAATTCAGTAGCCTAATTAGCCATCTGTTTTGCTGACTACCTGTATGTATTAATTCCTGCAGGAGGGATTCTCTTATATGGAACCCCTTATCCTATATATGTGATCTACTTGCAATTACTTCACGTCGATGGTCACATACGTACTGCTGCGCTCATTCTACACCGCCGTCGTCGGAGCCCACGGCCGCCGCGTGCCTCGCCGCCGGCCACACAATAAAACTGAGCCGGAGACCTTGCCGCGGCCGCGACCTCACTACGGGAGTAGTTAGAACTAACATGCAGCTCATATGTCAGATACAAACTGACAGGCATAGAAGAAGGAAGCGTGACCAGCTTCTAGCTAGCTAAAAAGCTAACTATTCCAACCGCAGGATGCGCCTGAGGTCGCGCGTCGCGGCGTCATCAACGACGGCGACGGTCGCGGCCTTCTTGAACTGGAACTGCGGCAGCGGCAGCGAGCTCGGCTCCGGGGACACGGAGAACGCCGGCCCGGCGTACACTTCCACCGCGGGCCTCACCGGAGCTGCAGCTGTCTTCTTGGCAGAAGAAGAAGAAGAAGACGAAGGCCTGCCATGGTGCCGCCGGCTCGCCGTCGAAGCCAGCGGCGGCGACTTCCTGGTAGCGCTGGGGATAGCCTTCTGGCGCGTGGCTCGGATCCTCTGCGGCGGCACGAGGATGTTGTGCGGGCGTAGCACCTCGGTTGCCATTAAGGGAGAAGGGGCGACGACAGAAAGGAGATAGAGAGGAGAAGAGAGGAAAGTGTAATCGGGTTGTGATTGCTGCACACGGTTTGGATGTGGAATTCCGGGGTGGGAGGAGGCGGGGGTTTTTGTAGGAAGTGAGTGGGGAAACGAAAGGAAGGAAGACGGAATGAAATGGCTTCGGTAGACGCGTTGCCTTCCGGCGCGGTGCATGTGGTGGGGTGGACTTTGACGGCTTCCTTCGCATTTCCGTTCTTTGGTTGGTGGTTCGCCGCAGGTTCGTGTCGGTTTCGCTGGCTGAAGGTTTTATTATCGCTGCGCACCGCTTCGGGCACTCCAGTTCTTTCACACAGGATGTTTATTCGCCGGCCTTAGATGGTACTAGGCCTTGTGTTACCCTATTTATTTCAGTTTTTTTCAGTTTCAGCTTTTAGTTTCAGTTTTTTTTCACTATTCAGTATTTCGTCTTTTTCTGATTTTTTAGATATTTTAGGCTTTTTTGTATTTTCTTTTTTTCCGTATTCCTTTGTATTGTTCGTGATGGGCTAACATGTTTTTTTATTTTTACATTTTTTTAAATTTAATTATGCTCAAAAAGCCAACTCAGTTACAATAAAAAAAGCCAGCTACAGTGAAATTTCAACCAGAAGCCAGAAGCCATCGCTATTCCGAACTTCCCTATTTATCGGAACTTTGAAGATTTCATTTACAATATTTCAGTCATGGTGTTTGCAATTGGCACGTATTGTTGTGGCAAAATAATTTGAGTCAATAGCATGTTTGGTCTAGTTAATAAATTCACTTTCTCACAAAACAAAAACCTCACCATCAAAATTGGAATATTAACACATGTTCGAATAAATAGCCCTTTTGTAGGATAGTAGGTGGTTCGGTCTCTATGGTTAGATCCCTGCCTGTAGGGGCGGATCTAGACGAAAAAACCATTGATGTCACCTATATCACACTATGAGGTCATCTCTATTGATGAACAGTAATAAATAGTAATTTTCTATAGAATTTAGAAAATTTCATTACGGTCCCGTGACCTCAATCCTTATACACTGGATCTGCCACTGCCTACCTGGCTAATGAGAAACATATTACATGATATTTGAGTTTGTTCCGTGCTTTTTGTTACAACTTACATGGACATGGCTAGAATTTTTTTCTAATGTCACTACTAGAAAACGGATCATCCCTCACGGGCTTTCAATTTCCTGACGGGCCCGCATAAACCGTGAGGGATTTAATTTTTTGTGACGGGCCCACATAGCACCGTCGCAAAAAATAATTTTCCTGTCGGGCTCCTTAAGCCGCCAAGGAAATATACTATTTTTGTGACTGTATACATGAACCGTGAGGATAATTGAAACATAGGCCCGTGAGGTTTGATCCAGCCCGCGCTATTCGTGCAAAGACGAGGTGAAACCCTAAGACATTTTCGCGCCCCGCCTCCTCCCCATCCGCTGCGCCCGCCTCGCTCGAAATTTTCGCAGCCGCCTCCTCCCATCCCCTGCGCCCGCCTCCGCCTGTGAAAAATTCGCAGCCGCCGCCTCCCCATCCCTCGCGCCTCCTCCGCCTAAACCCTCGCGCCGCCGCCTCCCCATCCTCGCCCGCCTCCGCCCCAAACCTCGCGCGCGCCGCCTCCTCCCATCCTCGCCCGCCTCCACCCCAAACCTCGCGCGCCTCCTCCTCCCCATCCTCGCGCCTCCTCCGCCCCATCCTCGCCCACCTCCTCCGATCCGCCCCATCCTCGGCCCACCGCCCTGTGTCCGTCCCGACGCCCGCCTCCTGTGTCCTCCCGACGCCTCAGACTCGCGCGGCGCCCCATCGATCGCTCTCCTCCCCATCCTCGCCAACCTCTCCGCCCCATCCCTCGCCGCCTCCTCCGCCCCATCCCTGTGTCCGCCCGACGCCCTGTGTCCGCCTCCCAGTCCCAGTCCGCCTGTCCCGCCTCTCCAGTCGCCGCCGACGGCCCAGCCCGCCCGCCACCCGACACCCCCACTCGCCCGCAGCCCGCCTCCCGAGCTCCCACCCCCGATGCCACAGCCCGGCCCGCGCTCCAAATCCGCCCGCTCGACACCCCGGCTCGCCGCCCATAAAACTCTGTTGTTGCAGGTACATGCATGTTTGTTACCTTTTTAAATTGAATGAGGATCAGAAAAGCAGTGAGTTGGAGCTACACAAAATTGTTGGTTTTTTAAACCATGCTGCCATGTGATTTTCAGTGATTTCTTTTAGTTCTTTTGACTAGCTGAACTTGAATGTAATGGAAATAAACTTTTGTATGTGGTACTTGATTTTAGATGTCTTTTGGATGGATGAACCAATCTGGAGGTGAACTTTATAAATTGGATGCTTGTGTGAATATGAATTAATCTATGTTTATGAAAATCGAACTTTTTATATGTTTGTTCAATTATATTTCTTGATTGATGCAAGGATGGTGTTGTGATTAATTTGATTATATGATGCACAGTTGTGTAAGATTTACATATCAATGCTAATTCATTGTAGCTCACGGTTCAAATCAATTTTCTGCCATAGGAAATCAATTTTGCTCACGGTTCAAACTGTCAGGAAAATTTATTTTTTCTCACGGGTCTGATTAATTTTCCTGACAACTTGGTCCCTCAGAAAAAGTCATTTTTCTTGCGGGTCAGCATATTTTACTGACGCTGATGGCACCGTCAGGAAAATGCATTTCGTTGACAGTTTTGCCCGTGAGTGAAATTATTTTTTCCCTCACGGGTGTAGTACCGTCAGGTTAAAGTATTTCCCTCACGGGTATAGAACCGTCAGGTTAAAATATTTTCTTGACGGGTATAACCGTCAGGTTAAATATCCCTGACGGATTTCCGTCAGCCAATTTTAATTTTCCTTTCCAGCCAGCCCTGACGGGTTTTTCCTGACAGGAACCCGTCAGGGATATTTAACCTGACGGTTTGCTATATTTTGCTAACGGTTTTGAACCGTGAGGGATAGTCTGATTTCTAGTAGTGTGTAAAATGACAATGTAGTAGTAGATTCGAAAAAAATGAACACAAATAAATACCTTTGAAAACCTTAGGGTCTGTATAAAACAAATGGTTTTGCTAATTTTTAGTTGCCTAAAATTATCTTAATTATTTCTTAATTACCTAAAATTGCATAATACTAAACATAAAATTACAGTACCAAATGATGTGTGATTTTAGTACAGTTTTACCGTAACTTTTCAGTGACTGAACCAAGTGAAATTAGAGGTCATACTATCCAAAGGTTGAGAAAAGTACAGTTACTCAACCAACTGAAGTGAAGGAGTCATGCTATCCAAAAGTTAAGAAAAGACTAGACATGTCCTAAAACATAATACGTATGAAGGGAACGAAGAGGATTTGTGAATATTGAAAAATATGTCATGATGGGAACAGTTGAACTGTTGTCATGTGCACTCTGTGTACGCTTTGCAATGCTCGTGCCAAGGCATCGCAAGTTGCAGCTGCCGCGTGGGCAGGTCGGCTTCCATAGATATTCCTCCCCAATATATAATTCTCCTTCTAATTTATAAAAACAAGTTAATTTAGATATCAATATGGTCTTTAAAATATAACTTTGACCACTAATTACTATTATAATATATTTATAAAACACAACAAAATTATAATATTATAAAAGTATTTTTCGAGACGAATATATAGATATGATTTCATGTATCTAATCTAAATATTTAAAAAGATATCAATAGCTAAAGTTTCTAAAGTTTAATTGTATGTATTCCAAAATGACTTGTTTTTATGAACTGGAGGGAGTATCATTAAGTGGACACAGTCAATAAATTAACGCATCATTCAATATTTTTCTTTTCTCTCTTCTCCCAATAGATATTTTAGCTAATAATATGGTAGACATCACTTTCCTCACTAATAGATGTTTTAGCTAATGTCTTTATGTTAAATTAAGTATTTAAGTAATAACTTATGTGACACTACTCTTCTATCTCGTATCGTGTAACTCCAGTGCCACGTCAATTTTTTTTTTCTACGTAGCATCTTCATTACTTTGAGACACTGAGCAGAGCATTGGGTGCGCCCAAAGGCCCCGGTCAATTTACGCGTTTTGCGTTGTGCGCGGTCGTTAAGGGCCCCGGTCAATTTACGTGGTCACCGCGTTGTCACTTCCGATTAGCATCACGCCACCATCCATATCGACGAATTCATTCCTGAATGTACTACATGAATCTTTCAACACAAATCCGAAACATATAACACACGCGAGGGTGTCCACCCTAGGCGGATGCCCGCTCATTAGCCAAAACGACGATATGTATTGCTAAATATCGAACTTAGCTGTCTTGTTCGCCGACAGGTTTGACAAATTTTCTTTAAACCCAAGGTATAACAAAAAAAAAGTATTACTGTGCCACATGCTCCATCTTGCAATCCACACCAAATCAACAGGTAGTACTGCATTATGTAATCACTCCCAAAAATAATATTCTACCATATGAACTATCTCTCTACATGGTTTACATCCATCTTCCTAGCATTTTTACTGACAATATTTAAACGTGCATTCCGCATGTGAGAGATCGCGATTTAAGTTAAAACAGCATGAATTTAGCACGTGAATTGTAGGACAATTAGATCCCTAAAATAGCATGAATTTAGCACGTGAATTGTACACGTACCCCACTAGCTAAAGCTTTCTTAAGGTGAATATCTTTCTACTCCTGAATTACATCCCCTTTAGTTCATGCCACCGGTACAATGCATGCCTCTCCGTGTCCTTTCGAAGCATCCCGTATCTCGGGTTTGATTTGGTCGGCAATCACACAATCAAGAGAAGGATTAATAATTGGTCATTAACAACAGCTCCATGCCATCTGTCTCATCCCTCCTGGAAAGAAGGATTGACGTGACAAGTTGATATCTGTCTAATCTCCGGCTTGCATTAGTTTAACGAGGAAGGGAATTGCATCCATCTCCATAGGAAGTTATATAATCGCAAAAATCGCCTTTTCTTGGAAAAATCCACAGAACACCACTTGAAAGAATGGCATACACCGCAATACCACTTGACATATTGCCCTTCATGTTATTCCACTCAAAAAGATATTTAGAAGCACAAAATACCATTTCCAGCCTTTTACTGCATTTTGCAGCATTTTACCCTTTTTGTTACCCACACAAAATGACACTTTAGCCCGCTTCTTCTACTTTCCCTCTTTTTGTCTTCCTTGACGGAAAACCTTCTTCACTTCTTTCTTGCTTCATCCTTGATTGATACATCATCGGTTGAGAGCAAACATCCCAATTTAAAGCTACTATTCTCGCATGGCAACTATACAACTGCCGGTTGTTTCTTCAGCCCTGTTTTTTTAATTAGCTTATGCCTTATGGTTTCTTCCAAACAAACAAATACAGCGGCTTCTTTACCATCATTTCGAAACGATTTATTAGAACAACATTTTGACATTCAGTTCATTAACACAAACGCTTATACTAGGACCAAAAACCATCAATCATAACTATAAAGCATAAACCACAGCACATCTTGGTGCCATTGGTGTGGGCACTGAACTGCTTTCCCTCTTCTTCACAAAGTTCCGCATTTCCAAGAATTCTCATAATCCACCTCCCACAATACAATTTGTAGGACGGGAAATTCTGCAAATAACACTACTAAAGTTTAGGTCATCACCAACCAAGATTAACGACGGTTAATGGTTTTTGGTAGTTAATCATATTTCCAAGTAGTGTTAGGAAAGGTTCCAGAAATCGGCCCTAGTTGGCGACTAGGTGCTGCCTAGGCGTTCGGCGGTGGGTGAGGCGGGAGGGCCGCTTTGTTAGGATATGGGTAGGCTATGCTAGTGCAAATTAAAATTTTCTACCATGTAAACTAGAAAGCTATGCGAGTAAGAGATAATAGATCATTACCACTGAGAGGTGGCCGCTAGGGTTTCGATGGGTGTGTTCGAGATATATCCCTCAACCCCTACACCTCTTCTTATATAACCTCTAACCGGATCTTTATCTGATACGAGTAGAGATCGAATATCACTCAAAAACTATCATCTAGATGCTTATCGTTCTACCTTATTAAGTGTGTGACTCTGTAGGGTCATATATATTTGGCCATGGGCAAAAAACTCTTTTTTCGGTTCATAAGTCGGTAGCGGTCCCTACCAAGACATAATGACTCCTAAACATGCATAAAGATTATATTAGACAAAATTATATAGTGCTTATGTACCAATCCCTTTGCCTCATGATATCAGATCAAACTCAAGGAGAAAAGTATAACATCTTATGATAGCTCGATTCTTCACTCGAAACTGTAGTGGATTACTCAGTTGTGATTGACTCCTTAACCATATTTGGCATAGCTATGTACTTCCTTAATTCAACCACATCGAGAGGCCTAGAGATATCTCTCCTGTTATATAGTAGGGAAAATTTCTATCTTGATCACTCATATTTTTTCGCATATTTCATTGTAAACTTGAAAGATACCTTTATGACTACCCAGTTACGGTGTAGTGTTTGAAACCCCCTAAGTAAACTATTACACATATAGAAAATAATCACAATATCATGTCTAAGGATCCTATATACAATATGTATAAGACCAACTGATGACACTTAAGAATATAACCATTCCTGTAGTGTCTCATAGTGGGTCAATCCAATATCATATTCTCTAACATGTGTCCACATTATTGATTTGATATCCTATATCTATCCATGAAACATGATCATCAATCAATACATGTACTGATATGTAAATCATAATTGTCCTACATAATGATATAAGATTAGGAATAATTTAGAATAACATCAAAATATGAATAAAAAGTTCCACAAACAAGTCACATACTTGTTGATAAATATGAAAGATATTTATTGAAGGAATAAAATAACATATTATTAAAAAAATTCACAAACATAAAAGTGATATAATCATCTTCATGATTGCTTCTATGGCATATCACTAGCAATCTTTCACTTGCACTAGAGTCAATCATGCAAGTATCTAATACCCATAGTTCTTGTGTGCGCCTCATGCTTTGGCTGTAGAAGAGACTTCGTTAACAGATCAACAATATTTAAATCTGTGTGCACTTTGCATATATTAACATCACCTCTATCAACAATCTCGCGAATGAGATGAAAACGTCGAAATATGTACTTGGATTTTTAATGCGATCTAGGCTCCTTGATTTGCGCAATGGTTCCACTATTATCACAATAGAGATTCATTAGACTAGAAGCACTGGAGACCACACCCAGCTCAGATATGAATTTGCTTATCTAAACAACCTCCTTTATAGCTTTCGAAGCCATAATATACTCAGCCTCCATTGTAGAATCAGCAACCATCTTTTGCTTGGAACTTTTCTAGCTCACTACTTCTCCATTAAGATAAAACACAAATCCAGACTACGATCAGAAATCATCTTTATCGGTTTAGAAAGTAGCATCAATATAACCATTTACGACTAGCTCTTTCTCACATCCATAAGGAACGTATTCCTAATCCTTTTCAAGTATTTCAGGATGTTCTTTACAGCTATCCAATGACCTTCACCTAGATCTGACTGATATATACTCATAACACTTAGAGCATATAACACATCTAGGCGTGTACAAAGCATAGTATACATGATAGACCCAATAGCAGAAGCATACAAAATCTTACTCATCCGGTCTCGCTTATCTGGTGTCAAAGGACACTAGGTCTTGCTAAGACTAATACCATGTGACATAGGCAAGAAACCATTCTTGAAATTCTGCATATTGAACCACTTCAACACTTTGTCAATATACATATATTAGCTTAATGCAATTAGCCTTTTATTTTTATCTCTATAGATCTTTATACTAAAAATATATGCTGCCGCCTTCCCCTCTCCCTCTCTGCTCCTGCGCCACTGCCTTCCCCTCTCCCCTCTCTTCTCCCTCACCGCCGCCTTCCCCTCTCCCCTCTCTTCTCCAACGTCATCACCTTCCCCTCTCAGCTCCAGCGCCTCTACCTTCCCCTCTCTTCTCCTACGCCAGCACTTCCCCTGTCAGCTCTCCCCTCTCTTCTCCCACACCGCTGCTTTCCCTCTCCCCTCTCTGCTCCAGCATTCCCCTCTCTTCTTAGTTCTTTTGAGTGTTATATGTTGATCTCTAAATACACCATTGGAGAGTCATATGTGCATGAGCTCTCTGAATATGTTATATGTGTTTGGATTTGTTGATATGTGCATGCGCTCTCTGAATCCAATTGTGAATTGTGTTGTGAACTGTGAAGCACTGATAATACATAATAGATGTCTAAAATGTGTGATGATATAACTGCAAATTGACTTGAGGAAGGCCTAATTTGTTTACGTTTTGTCACAAAGCATTGTCATGTTGTTGGTGTCACATGGTGACATATTGAATATTGTTTTTCATCAACATGGTTTTTCTTGTTGTACTGGGATGGCAGTCTGTGTCTCTCTCTGTTTAGTACTTAAGTAAGAAACTAAGAATTAGGATTGGGATATTGTCCTTGATGTTTATGACATTGTTATTCATTAGAGGAATACACCATTAGAGAGTCATGTGCCAAAAGAGTTGAGATATGCTGGTGGTCATGTGCCAAAGAGTTGAGATATGCTGGTAGTGATAATCCTAGCTTCATATTATTAATTCTTGGGTTTAGTCAGGGAAGTTAGTTAATGAGCTTCTAGCAAGCTTCTGACTGTCTTGCCATTTTTTTTTATCATAATGTGGACATCAAACATCTTACTTTTAAGAAGTACCGAAATAGGGAATGATAGACTTTATGATAATGTGGATATGGTGATCCAATTCTAGCATATTGTGAATGTTGATGGCATTGAGCTAGGCTAGATGCAATCCTTGTGTCTCATATAAGTTGGCTGTACCATTCTGTAGTTGCTTGCTTTGTTAGTAAATTAACCTTGTCTATTTTACCTGGTCTTGATTAGCTATGCCAATTCCAGCTTTATGTGTATTCTTATTGTATTTGAAATTTGGTCATGGGTCCCTTGTTTTCAATGTTGACTTGTGGTGGTTTGTTTTCAATGTTGACTTGTGGTGTATAAGAAGCAGTAACAATAAATGACATGTTGTTTGAGTATTATGAATCTTTCTTCATTTAGAATCAATTTATAATTGACATGGTGCTAATTAAATCACAGAAGCACACTGTTACAGATCTAATTAGCATATGAGTTGATTGCGTTCTAGTTTGTTTAAAATATATTGATATGTTACAGATCAATTTACCGCCTCACCTCACCTTTATAGCCCAATTGTCTTCGCTGATAGCTTCACGCCACTCCCACAATCACCTCAGAACCATCCAATTGAGCCCCCGTCCACCCCAGCTCCTCCACCGCCATCCCTTGCCCTAAACCCAATCTTCTTCTCCACCCAATTAAAATCCAATTACTTTCAGCCAGAGCATCCTCAGAACACTGCATTCGAATAGCCGAAGCCAATTCTTTGTGAGCATCTCTCCTCTAGTCTGGCACCATGAGCCCTCCTTCAGTCGGAGCACCACGCTGTGCATAGCTCACCTGAGGCCTCCCCGACCCAAACTGGCTCTATCTCTGTGAAACCCTTTCCCCGTAGATTGTTAAATCGCAGCCGATCTCACAAGAGCATCACTGGAGAAAACCCTAAGCCACCTCAAAAGTCACCGCCATCTCTCCCGCCGCCAGCCACCATTGCTTATGCTCGCATCCCCCAAAGCCCCAAAATGGAACCCTAGCACTCCTAAGAGCCTCCCAGTGCTGCCCTTGGCCACGGAAGTCCACCGCTAGAGTCAAATCGAGGTGGGGGCTTCGCCCCTATTTTCCCGCCACCGCGCTCGTCCAGAGGTAGACGACGACCTCCTCCGGGCAACGTGGCCGCATCTCGGTCGTCTGTGTGTCATCCGACGGCTACAGTCGAGCATGCACGGGCCGCTCAGTCGGTTCACTCAGTCGGGCCAGGTACTATAGCGACCGAGCTGGCTTTTACTGTGCTGCACTGTAGCAAACATTGTTCACCAAGCCAAAAATTGCAAAAATACATCAATTTGAACCATTTCAATGCCTCGAACCCATTTTTGGCATTTGTTGCTCCATGTCAAGATCCTAAAAATCCAAACCAACTCTATTTGGGTTTTATTGAATTTTGTTCTTGTTTATTTTATTTATTTCTCCTAGCTTGATTAGACTCAAGCATAGGCTCATGTTATTTTATGTGTGTTTGCGCTAGCTTCCGAGTTTCTCGAGGCATCGGTTCAAGGACCAGACCAAGGCGCGAAAGTTTTCGATATAGTCAAAGTTGTCGATCAGCAAGGCAAAAGTTTTTGATCATGTTGAGACCCATGAAAATTTATTTCATTTAATTACAGTATTTGCATTAATATTATTTGTCCAAATTATTTTTAAAATAAATATTTAGAATGTCATATTAAATTAGACATGTCCTACCACTGAAAAATACCCTATTTTAATTTGAGGCCATATTCACCTTGACAGCCTTAGTAATATTTATTTGTAGTAGAAATAATTGTAGATAGAATCATTGAAAATTTTGTACTACTAAGTAACTTGACGGTTTGCCGGTAGAATTATTTAAAAAGTTTCTAGGGTAGGGCGGAAGCTATGAAATGCCATGAGGTGCCCGAGTCCACGACCTTGCTCTAGGGTGGAGGTTGCAACAGGTAGGTGACAGTGTAGTTGTGTACTTGGGTATCGATTGTGGTTGGCAGCCTTAAGGAGAAAAGTAAAGACTAGAACCTTATGCTGAGTAAAGGGCATAGTAATCGCTCAACCACAAATATTGACCAGTCAATCATGGTCTAGTATTGTTCAAGTATGGGTGTGGTAACACTGTACTTAACAACGATAGGCCCACGCAAATTTGGGTGGTTGTGTTCCACATTAGCCGTGGATACCCGGTTTAGTGAGGCCAAGAGCCTATCGGTAGATGTTATATAGAGAATTGAGTAGTGAAAACCTTGTTTTCTCAAATTAGTCGCATGCTAGCTGAGGTGTGTTTATATCTTGATATTAATAATTTGAGAAATCTTGTGGGTAAAACTGAGCAACTCTGCAGAGTGAAATCTAAATAGTATTTGAATATGTCGTGCTCTCAGTTAATGGAGCTGTGTTTGATGGGTGATTCCAGCAACAAAGCATAAGTAGTTTTCCTATGTTTTAAATTGTGTAATCTGGAAAAGCAATATCTGAACCCCATCCTTTTAAGCAGTTCTGTTGTTTTATGTCTTAAAATTGTTTACAAACAAAATTGCATTCACCATCAATAATAAAAACAGTATACTCCTATCCACTGAAAGTCCTTGCAAATAGTTAGTTAGGGTCATCTTACGAGAAGGGCCAACTCCTCTTCGGAGTCATCTATGGACTCGTCGCTTGATATCGCCTTAGC
Source organism: Melocanna baccifera (assembly GCA_036346265.1). Lineage (NCBI taxonomy): Eukaryota > Viridiplantae > Streptophyta > Magnoliopsida > Poales > Poaceae > Melocanna > Melocanna baccifera. The sequence continues at coordinate 15,775,356 of CM070687.1, forward strand.
CTTGAAAGCGGTCATTTTTTCCCTTTGGAGGAGGATTGCTCTATGTGCTCTTTCTTGTTCTTGTTGTATAACTCGTTAGTGATGAGGTTGCCTAAGACTTGTGTTGGTGTTATCCTACCCAACTTGGGACAGTTGAGAAAGAGTGTCACCAATGTCTCATACTTGCCTAGCAACGCCCTAAGCATCTTTCTCACAATATCAACATCAGTTAGCGATGTGCCAAGGCCTTTGAGTTCATTCACAATGTTGTTTAGGCGAGAATACATTTCATTTATACCCTCATGTGGCAACATTTGAATGTCTCATATTTGATTCGAAACCTATGCAATTTGGCTTCTTTAACTGCGGATGTCCCCTCATGTATTTTGAAGAGGGTAGTCCAAATATCGTGAGCGGTTTCTAAATTGCTCACTCTATTGAACTCATCCACGTTAAAGCGCTGAACAAAATATTCATGGCTTGAATATCTAAATGAGCATTACGCCCCTCTTGATCTGTAGGGTGTAGTGGATCAAGAGGCATGATATAACCCTCATTTATAATTTTTCATATGCTCGGACTCATGGTCTTAAGATAAATAAACATTCTACTTTTTCAATATGCATAATTAGAGCCATCAAAGAGAGGAACCTTTCCTATAGCAATTTTCTCACTAGTCATCCTTTTTTCTCTAGATGGTTAAGTCTAATAATTGAGAGACCAAGCTCTGATACCACTTGTAGGATCAAGGATGACCGATTAGAGGGGGTTGAATAGGAGGTAATAAAATTTTACAAGATAATTATAATCTAACAAATTTTAAGCATAATTTTAAACCTACATAATTCTACTAACCCTAAGACACCTTAAAACAATGAATTCACAAGATAGAATGTATAAAGACAAGTAGAATCACACAAATAATAACAAGGTGACACATGATCTTTTACTGTGGTGATCGAAAATTTGCCGGTTTTCCCTAATCCACAAATTTGACCAGCTCCAAGAATTGAGCCTTCCACCTCGAATCAACTAGTAGTTGTTCTTTCACCCCTTCGAAGATGGTGGACACCGAACCACTCATAAATCTGCGTCGGGTCTCTTCATAAGTTTCTTGAAGAGATCACCATGCACACCTCCGTCAAGCCGTCTAGGTGCCGGCAAGCACCAAGAGTAATGAACCGTTACTTCACTTGACGGTAATCAAGTGCCAAGGATCAATCTAAAATGATTATGCACTTGATTTTGGCTAAAACACCTCAAAATGAATGCACACAAAGAGAGGAGGTGAAAAATGAATGCTCATGGCTCAAAGATGTTCAATGCAAGTTCAGCAACATGTCCTTGAGCTGATGGGGGGTATTTATTCCCTCACCAACCAAAAATAACCATTACAAAAAATAATTTTGAAAAAATCTGAAAAATCGGAACTGCTGGCATGCAAATACGGTACTACCGCAATGTACTGTAGCGCGCAGTAACGACTTTGTCAGAACATTAGAACTAGTTGTTGAAAGTCGGTGCGGTATTACCGCCGTTGTAAGAGCGATAGTTTGGATAATCGGTAGTTCCGCTTTATCGGCGTGGTACTACCGCATTGCGGTAGTTCCATCATGTACTTCCCGGTACTTTCGTTTTTAGCAACCCAAAGTCTCAACGGGGTTACTCTATAGAAAAAATGTATCGCTGAATTTGTCTGGCATCAAGTCTGATTTCTTGTGCGGTATTGCTGCACTGCGGTAGTTTCGTTGTGTATTTTTCAGTACTACCGATTTTGGCAAGCCCATGTCTCAATGAGCGTGCTCTCTGGAAAAAAATGTACCGCTGAAATTATCCGGAACTACCTAGTTCCGGTAATTTCGCAGTTTACATGTCGGTACTACCGGACTCTGGTAGTTCCACAGCTTTCACGCCAGTACTTCTGATTTTTCTGATAGAGTATAGTTGGTTTTCAAACTTAATTTTATGTGCATGCATGATCATATATTGATCCAAATGGCACAATAACATGCTATCAAGTTATTTTCTATGATCCTTCTTAGTAGTACGAACACTCTTTAATCCGTCAAAATACACTCGTGTCGATTTCGCTGACCACCACGCGAAGATCTATCATGCACCCAATTCCTAGCGGAAAGGCTAAACTATCTTGATTGAAGAATACTCCTAATTTCGCATGGAATTTCGGCAACAACGATTAACTCGAACAAACTTTAGTGGATTGATTTTTTTTCAAAGGTAGTTTGAGCCCTATAGGCTGCAAATACATAGCTTATATAGTCTCTTGGGACGTCCATATGGTCTCCAAACCGAGTACAACTCAACCCTATATGATTTTACACCCGACAAATTGTTTCAGTTATAGCAGATGATTCATGACGAATTTTAAGGTGGGACTAGATCCATTGCGTAGCCCTTAAAATAATCTTTCCAACGAGTACAAGAACACACAAATCGGACTCCAATGTGATTATCCTCTTCCTTGTGCCTCTCCATTGCTTTAGCCCCGGCCTCCAACTTCTCCATCTCAGTTCCACTATCTTCCATTTGACAAATCTGAAAATGCACTATGTGATAATATGAGGTAGTATTTCGTCCTTATGAATAAAAATATTAAGTTTAGTTTGGAATAAGTTTACCTGGCCATATTTCATGCGGCTTAATAATTCTTTCCAGTTGAATAATACATTTAATTGAAAAGTACAAGACACGTGCATATCCGCATCATCCTTCCCTTCTTCAGGAAAAGTCATTCTCGACTTTTGATAGCCTGAAATTATACTAAACAAAGAATACAATGTGTATGTATGATATATATATTTGTCATCAATACTTCTTCGGCTTATCTCATCATGAACTTCTAAACGTGTAGTAAACGAAAAAAACAATACATACGTATGGTATATGTAAGAGTCAATTGTTGTGGCATTCTCATTATTTTGCACAAACCGATGAATATAGCAGCGACCAAAAGATGTATGCATTGCAATATTATTTTTCACATCATTCTCCCTCTCATAAAAGAAAGTTATTGTTGACTTTTCTAAGGACATAGACAGATTATTAATGGGCAAAATCAGATTTAGTTGCTCAGATATGAAAAAGAAAATTTTGAGTACCTTCTATGCTTCAACTACGCTACTCTGATTATTTTTACATGATTGTACATTAAAGATCGAACAAGTAGACTTATGAAATCTTCCTAAACAGTACGTGCTATTGTTGAAATTCATCTTATTGTGATCATGACATGGCATAAAAGATTGTTTATCCATAACATGCGATTTCAATTCAGAAAGCTTATCACATGTAATGCAAATTCTATTAACATAAAATTTGTCATCTATATCATAATCTCCAATCAAATTGAACTTATATGTGTAGGCATAGGTACTAACTTGTGATTTTGAATATGAAATTTCAGCAACATTATCAATTACACTAGATAGCTCTCTAGGATCATCAAACATGATATAACACAAAGAATCATTAGGAGACATTCTAGTAAGAATTTCCTTATGAGTAATCAATTCCATATTATGTAAATTGAGCACTGAAATTTCAGAATATAGAATTTTTAGTTGATCATATGAGTTCTCACAATTACTCACTTTTGCATAATTAAATTCAGCATCACTATTGTTACCTTTGTCGTCCTCCTCTGATGATGTTGGTGCTAGGGGTCTAAAATCATTCGGATGTATCCATGGTGCAGCAAGCACTTCATCCCCTCCTATGGTTACCTTCTCCTCATTCGACTTCAAAGGTGCTTGTTATTGAACGTTCTATTCTTCATATTTAATGTCAATCTGTACAATGTGAGAAGCAACACTAGAAGTAGATTTTAATGTGTTAGTTTCAGATTCATCCTCACTTTGTCTATCTTTTACTTCTCTTTTTTCTTTTAGTGTCTCTCTCACACTCTCAATTTGGATGCTCTTAACCTCACATATGGTGGAATCACATAGTTCACTCTTTTTATCACTCTCACTCAATTTGGCTATGTGGCTCTCATTCTCACATAGATTTTGATATATTGCAAGTGCTGTATGTAGCTTCGGAACAGTACTACATGTCTTTTCAACCAAATGGAAAGTCCTATGCTCGGTCATCTTCTCATGTGTCACACTAATAGAGGCAGAAGAATTGAAGTATGGAGGGAACTGTGGTGTACATCTCTCCATAAGTCTTTTCTCCTCTTTAATAGCACAATTCACAAGATCTTGCATACTACCAAAATATCTATGTTGAAGTGTAGTGACGATTTTAGAATTCAATCATTCTTTAAAGTATGCCTTCTCTTTTATTGTACTACTGACACCCGCTCGATGTAATGCATCTTGTAGCTCAAAATAATATTCATGAATAGTGTTACTCCCTTGTGTGATACTCTTCAAATAGCGAAGTAATCCTTGTGCATAATAGGATGGCACAAATTCTCATCTCATGAGTGCCTTCAAATCTAACCAAGATTTAATGAATTCGTTTCCAAATCGTTGACGCTGCTAACTATAAGTATAATCTTCAAATTATCTAGTGGCATGCATTACCTCTTGCTTTTTGGGAAGCTTTTGAAATCTAAATATTTTCTTCATTCGCCATTCTCATTCAAGATACTCTTCTGGATTTTCACTTCCATAGAAAGGAATAAAGTTATCTTCTCCTTGTTGTGGATGAAGTACCCGCACAATATTATTCACGATGTTCGAGCATAGGACTTTCATTTGATGATTGAATTCAATGCGGTGATCTTGCATATCTGTCTTGAGTTGCTTTTTGAAGGTGGAAGATGATACATCGAACTAATTGAGCAAAGTCCCCCTCAAAGCTTGGAATTAAAAACAACTCATCGGGGTTTGCTCCTCTCCCATATTATCGTCTTCACGTGTCATGATTAGTGGCACAAAGAATACACAAATACCACAACATATATACGATATGTGGAGTTCACTCTATCTTACTTTTTCCTCTCCCAAGTAAAGTTTTTACCATTCTGAAGTGAATTGAGGCTAAAAGAAACTTACACTTGGTGGTGACTACAATAACAAGTGATGATCAAGCGGATTTAAAAGTTACACACAATTGCACAACAAAGGATATTTAGTGAAGCTTGGTATGAAAGTATTTGTCCTACATAATCTGAATTTCACAATGTCGTTAAATTAAGTAATAATCTAAGCTAGAAAACTCTTGCCTATGTGCTGATCCAAAAGATATAAGTGAAGCATATGAACGCACATGCAATGATCAATGTGATTCAATGCAAACAAAGGAATGAGCTAAAAGAAACAATCAGAAAATATTAGCTCATTTTGCACCAAGTAAAAGGAGAGACGTTAGCCAATTACAATAATACAAATTTAAGAGCACAAGATTGCTCAAAGAAATTAAATATATAATTTGAATTTATGAACTAAGATTAACTCACCCAAATTCGGCCAATAATTTCTTTTCTTTCTTTCTTTTATGCTCAAACCGTGGCTTCTCTCTCTTTTTTTTAATCAGCTGCCTTTTCTTTTTTTTTATATACTCAAAGACCGAACTAGGTTTAATTATGCATTAATTCTACGCATGTCCAAAGTTATTCAGCAATGTGTAGATAATTTTAGAATAACCCTAAAGTAATTATCAAAAACTAGTCTCAAGAGTTAAAGGATTGAAGTGAAAACAACAACAAACTTCGGATTATCTAAATGTGTCCAACTAGGATTCTTTGTGGCGCAAACTTGTGACAGCTAGTATTTCTTGCGGCCGAATCAAACAAGAAAAAGGAAGGCCAGATATGTTCGAATATGATATTCTTTAAGATGCACAAAGATCTTACGTGGACAACCAGATCAAGAATTCAAACGGTGAATTGAATCTTCTTCTTTTTATTGCTAATTGAAAGATCAACAAGCGAGTTTTCAAGAAAATTTGATATGCAAAGATTAAGCTACGCAAAAGACATGATAATCAGCACGTAAACAAAATTTCTAATGGATCAAGACTTAATAAAACTCACAAAAATAACAGATGCGAAACTAGGGTTTGGATTTTTTGTTGCAAATTTTTTGTTATATGGACTATAGGACAGGAAGTAATGAATTGAAAAATAAAGGGATAAGATCCTACCGAGTAAACCGCCTGAGTTTTGTTCTTCTTGGCTCCATCGACATGTGTTTTGTTCCTTCTTCCTTATGCCTCTCCGTTGCTTTGGCCGTGGCCTCCAGCTTCTCCCTCTCAGTTGCGCTATCTTCCATTTGACAAATCGGAAAATGCACCATGTGATAATGTGAGGTAGTATTTCATCCTTATGAATAAAAATATTAAGTTTAGTTTGGAATAAATTCACCTGATCATATTTCATGCGTCTCAATAATTCTTTCCAGTTGAATAATATATTTAATCGAAAAGTACAAGACACATGCGTATCCGTATCAACATCACATAGTTCATTACATCTCATAAACAATAAACATCACATGATTCATTACACCATAACATTACACAATAACAGACAAAGAACTAATTTTAGCAAGTATTGAAGCAACTCTTGGAATCTTCATCTTCATCTTCATCTTCTCCCCATCTTCTCCCCATAACTTAAACTTCTCCTCCTTTGACATCAAGATACCAAAAAGGTCTAATCATGTGGTCCTTGACGAGAAGGAGCACGACAATGACGACACCCATAATGGACTAGAGCGACCGCATTTTCAAGGGTGGTCATGCAGTCTCCAAGAGAAGAGACGACAGACGTCAGGGAGGAAACATTATCAGTCAAGGTAGACATGGTACCCTCGAGACGCAAAACAACTGAATAGACTTGGGAGAGTGACACCTCGTCGTCGCCCTATCGCTCGGCTGTAGTCCCTCCTGGTTGCGCTCTAGGGCACGAAGGCATGGGAATTGGAGGTCCCTCCCTAGGCTTATAAGGCTTATGAACTCCACCCAGCCCTCCTCGGTATCCGGTTTTTTTAATGATCAGGGCCATGATGTGTGGAGCATAGTTAATCATTCTCACCCTATTATTTTTGGTCACTGCCATTTCCCTTATTATGAGATCAACTACATCAAATTGTGTTCCAGTCATCACATGTCGATCAAGTTCCAAGCGTGCCCATGGATGGCATCGAAATTACCACTCTTGGGGAGGATGGTATGATTGAGAATTCTGTTAACCAAACTGGGAATAGGGAGGAATCTTGGGAGCTTGCCTGCCACATATCTCACACTCCGATCGTAATACTCGGTGCATTAGGCAAGCTGAAGCGCTGGTCTGTCATAAACCTTTTCATATGCGCTGCACTGTGTGTTCATAGCCTCTTCAAATTCCCGTTTGTTCGAGTCAAAATATTGATGCCCCGTCATCCACGAAATGTGCTCAAAGTGTGGAGAGATGTAGAGGGTGGCATAGAACTATCTGCTCCTCATTGCAGTCCGATTTTAGAGCTACAATGTGATAAATGCCCGCTCTTTGAAAAAGACGATAAGCTCCCTCATACTTGTCAATCCCTCCCAAGTGGTCCCAATCGACGTACTTATGATCCGCAAACTACTTGGTGGGACCATAGACTTGCTCCTAAAATTTTGTGTGAAATCTTGGATTCTCACAGTTCCTTGGAAGCACATATTGACTATGATGCCTCAAAATGGCGTAGTCATCGCTGGATATTTTTCTAAGATCCACCTACTCATCCTCAGCCTTTGGTATTCCTCATCAGATGGCTCGCGAATCGGGCTTCTTGAGGCACTACTTCGGCACTCTATCTCAGTCTCAGAGTCGTTTGCGGGCCCCTTGCCTCTGTCATCTCAGCTCTTTTGAGCTGACTCTCCATGAGCCATATCCACTGATGGGGATGTGGGAGTATGGGATCCCTGCTGAGGCGATCCCTGACCCGATCTACTGCCCTGAGCATAGAACTTTCGGGTGGCGTTCCTTGTCTTCAGTGGCATCTTCAAGAGAGAAAGGACAATGAAGTCAAAGATATGATATAAATTTAGAAAATTTGGTTGGAATTGAATGAAAATAGAATGCTAATTTTTCAGGAAAATCGATAGTTCCATCGTTCAAACTGCGGTAGTACCAGTGTGCAAACTCCAGTAGTACCGCGTTCGTCGAGCGGTAGTTCCGATTTCCCTAGAATCTTCTAGGGCAGTCAATGCCATGATTTTAAGTGATGTTTTTCTTGAATTGAATCCATGAGAAGGATGATATATCATCATACATCACTAATTTGAACCTAGAGTTCATAAAGATGAGATAAAATGCAATGTTTGATCCGAAATACCTTATGGATCAAAGGAGTTGAACACTCAGGATGTAGGAAATCGCCCAAGAACGAAGAATTCCCCACCGGATTTGGAGATCGGAGTGGAGCAAAATGGTGTGTTCTTGGGGTGAGAGAGAGAAAGGGAGAGGTGAACGGTTGTAATGAAGTGAGGAGTGAGAAAGGGAGTTGAGTGGGAGGAAAAAGGGAGTGAATCCCAGGAGTTACTGCGCATTACATGAGAAATTGGTAGTTCCGCAGTTAACACACCGGTTAATCCGAACATCGATAGTACCGCAGTTTTAACGTCAGTAGTACCGCACTGCGGTAGTACCGCAAAATGTACAATGGTAGTTTTGATTTTTCTGGAACTTCCAGATTTTGAACTTGATTTGAGAATTTATGCAAATTATCCCTAGTTTTGCACTCAAATAAGAATCATTCAGGATCATTATGCATTAATGAACCTAGAGGATGCCTACAAACATATTTGTTATGAACATATGAGATTTTAGTTAAAATCTTTGAAAATTCTTTCAAAAATGGCTCATTCAACATCAAAAGAACACAAAGGTATGAGACAAATATTCAAGCAATATTTGAATAGTCTAAGACATTTAGTTTAATCCTCAAATTGCAAAATCGGCTTTTATCTAAGGGTTTGTTGAAAATATCGGCTAATTGATCTTCGGTTCGAATGTAGCTAATTTCAATATCCCCATTGCTTATATGATCTCTCATGAAATGGTGGCGAATTCTATGTGTTTGGTTCTTGAGTGTTGGATGGGGTTATTAGCTATTTTCACTACACTTTTATTGTCACATAAAAGAGGCGTTTTATCAAATTTAATTCCATAATCCATCAAAGTTTGTCTCATCTATAGCAATGGGGTACAACAACTACCCGCGGAAACATATTCGGCTTCGGCAGTTGAAAGTGCTACGAAATTTTATTTCTTGGAAGACCATGATACGAAGGACTATCCTAGAAGTTGACAACTACTCGAGGTACTTTTTCTATCCACTTTGCATCCCACATAATCGGAATCCAAATATCTAATTAAATCAAATTTAGCACCTGTGAGGAACCATAAGCCTACACTAGATGAATGCTTTAAATATCTTAAAATCCTCTTTACGGCCATTAAATGACACTCTTTTGGAGAAGCTTGAAATCTTGCACACATGCAAATACTAAATATGATATTGGGTCTAGATGCGGTAAGATAAAGTAAACTAACAATCATTGATCTATAAAGTTTTAAATCTACCGGTTTACCTCCTTCATTAAGATCTAGATACCCGTTTGTTGCCATGGGAGTATTGATGGGTTCTATATCTTTCATGCAAAACTTTTTGAGTAAGTCCCTTGCATACTTTGTTTGGCTTACAAATGTTCCATTCTTGAGTTACATGATTTAAAGTTCAAGAAAATAGGTCAATTCTCCTATCATGGACATTTTAAATTCTCTAGACATAATTTCACCAAATTCCTTACAAAATTCTTGATTAGTTGATCTAAATATAATATTATTAACATAAATTTGACATACAAATAATTCATATCAATAATTTTGGTGAATCATGTAGTGTTAACCTTCCCGATTTTGAATCTTTTTTAGAGTAGAAAACCCCGAATACACTCATACCAAGCTCTAGGAGGTTATTTTAATCCATATAGCGCTTTTGAGAGTTTATATACATGATTTGGATTTTTAGAATCCTTAAATCCGGGAGGTTGTTCAACATAAATGAGCTCAGTTATTTTGTCATTTAAGAAAGCACTTTTGACATCCATTTGGTAGAGTTTAATATCAAAACATGAGGCAAAAGCAAGCAAAATCCTAATAGACTCAAGTCTAGCAACAGTAGCAAATGTTTCATCATAATCCAATCCTTGAACTTGAGTGTAACCTTGAGCTACTAACCTTGTTTTGTTTCTTACTATAATTTCGTGCTCATCTTGTTTAGTACGGAAGACCCATTTTATGCCAATTACGTTGTGCTCCTTGAGTCTTTCTACTAAACTCTAAACGTTATTTATTGCAAAATTGTTAAGTTTTTCATGTAAGGCATTTACCCATCGGGATCATCTAAAGCATCATCTACAATTTTGGGTTTAAGAGAGAAAACAAAAGAGTAATGTTCACAAAATGATGCAACTCTAGATCTAGTTTGAACATCTTTACTCACGTCACCCGATATTTGATCTATTGGATGATCCTTAGATATGGCATTGTGGATCTTAAGAGGTACAGGTTGTTCTTTTTCTTCCACACCTTTCACTTAATGCTACCAATTTACATATTCTTCATTGCCCACCTTAGTCCTTCGTCACCTACATCATCCAAATTTTCTTGCTCTTCTTGAGAGCCGTTAGTTTCATCAAATTGAACATCACATGATTTTTCAACTAAATCGGGGTTTTTATTGAAGACTCGATATGCTTTGCTATTAGATGAATAACCAAGTAAGAAATCTTTATCTCATCGACTTTGAAACTTAGAGAGTTGAACACCTTTCTTAAAATATAGCATTTGCATCCAAATACTCTAAAGTAATAGATTTTCAGCCTCCTTCCTATAAGAAGCTCATAGGAAGTCTTTTTCAAAAGACGATGCAAATAAAGACGATTTATGGCATAACAAGCGGTGTTAATAGCTTCCATCCAAAAGATGTCAGAAGTATTATATTTATCAAGCATTATCCTAGCTATTTCAATTAATGTACGATTTTTCCTTTCTACAACTCCATTTTGCTCCGGAGTGTAGGTTGTGGAAAGCCCATGGTTTATTCCAAGTTCATCATAAAAATCTTTAATTTTGGTATTTTTGAACTCGAAACCATTGTCACTTCTGATTTTCTTTATTTTGAAATAAAATTCATTTTGGGCTCTTTTTGCAAAGCTTTTAAAAACTTTAGAGTCTTCATGTTTGTCATTTAAGAAGAATACACATGTATATCTCGAGTAATCATCCACAATGACTGGATAATAGCTATTTCCCCCGATGCTCTTATAGGTTGTTGGCCTGAACAAGTCCATATGTAAGATCTCTAATGGTCTAAAGGTTGACATGATACTTTTGGAAGGATGAGAATTTGCTACTTGCTTCCCAGTTTGACAAGTACTACAAAGTTTATTTTTCTTAAACATCACATTTTTCAAGCCAACAACTAGATCATATTTGAAAAGCTTTTTGAGTTGAATTATGCCCACATGATCCAACCTTCTATGCTATAACTAACCCAAAAAGGTTTTTGCTAGTAAACAAGTTTTCAAACCTGAACTACTAGTGGTGAAATATACTAAATAGAGATTTCTAAATACAAAACCTTCAAAAACAAGTTCTTTGTCATTTTCTTTTGAAATTGTAACATCATTTTTAGAAAAAGAACATATTAAACTTAGATCACACAATTGAGCAACGGATAGCAAGTTAAAAGTTAATGTTTCCACAAGAGATATATTAGAAATTGAAAGGTCATTTGAGATAGTGATTTTACCCAATCGTAATACCTTTCCTTTGCTATTGTCGCCAAATGTGATCTTCTCACTGCTTTCGCTTTCAAATGTGGAGAACATCTTCCAGTCCCCGGTCATATGTTGAGTGAACCCGCTATCAAGTACCCAATGCCGTCCACCGGTTTTGTAATTCACCTAAAAGAGAGTTAGGATTGTTTAGGTACCCAAATTTGCTTGGGTCCTTGAATGTTAGTGATTAGTGCTTTGGGTACCCAAATAGCTTTACTCTTAGCACCTAGAATAGAAGTTCCAATAAATTTTACAACAATGCTACCATTTTTAGATTTCTTAAGTATGTAACAAGAATCATATAATCCAATAGAGCGAGTCTTACCCGATGGACAACCTGACAAAACTTACAATTTTGCTTAACAAATCATATGGACTTGTTCATCGGTTTCTTACCTTTCATGGGTATATACTCAAGATCCTTTTTATTAAATGAGCACCTTTACTTACTTAATAACTTGTCAAGGGTAGCCTTACCCTTGTAGCACCTTTTCAAACTCTTGTTTAGCTTGGTCACTTGCTCTTTCAATTCATTATTTTCAACAGGAAGTTCATTATTACAAGAAATAGTGCTTGAATCAATTTTAGAATATGGCATATTGATCAAATCATCACATGAAGTAAATATGCTAGTTTTAACCACTTTTGCACTAGGCATGGCATCATAAATATTGAAAGTAATTTCAATGCTAGTGCTAGTTTTTCTAGAATCCTTATGAATAAGTAAATCATAAGATTCTTTTAATTTTTCATAAGAATTCTTAAGAGAGATATGCTCCTTCTTTAAGTTTTTGAATTTTGATTTTTTCTTTCCAAGTTATTCATTTAATTCAATTAGCATATTTATTAGCTCATCATATGAAGGCTCGTTATCATCTAAAGAGTTTACCTTCTCTCCTTTTGCCATTAGGCACGTTGGAGATGAGAAGAGGGATGAAGCTTCATTTATTGCAATTCCGACTAGTCCCATCTTCTTGTGAGACTCCTCCTCATCGGAGTTCCATTCTCCAATGTGGGCTTCATTTTTGCCCTCCTTGTGAAGCTTTTTGAAAAGCTTCTTCTTGCAATTGAAATCCTTCTTCTTTGACGATTTGCCCTTGTTGTTCTTCTTTGTTGGATATTGAGAAGCTATGTGCCCCTTCTCATCACACTCATAGCATCGAATCTTGCTATAGTGCTTATGGTCGTGTGATTACCCCCTCTTGCTCTTATCATGGCTAGCGCTTTGATATGAGCGCCTCTTCATGAATTTTTTATTCTTCTTACGAGAAGGGCTAACTCCTCTTCAGAGTCATCTTCGGACTCGTCGCTAGATAGCCTTAGCCATGAAAGCGGTTACCTTCTTCCCTTTGGAGGAGGATTGCTCTATGTGCTCCTCCTTGTCCTTCTTGTATAACTTGCTGGTGATGAAGTTGCCCAAGACTTGTGTTGGTGCTATCCTACCCAACTCGGGAGAGTTGACAAAGAGTGTCACCAATGTCTCATACTTGTCCAGCAACGCCCTAAGCATCTTTCTCACAATATCAACATCGGTTAGCAACTTGCCAAGGCCTTTAAGTTCATTCACAATGTTGTTTAGGCGAGAATACATATCATTTATACATTCATGTGGCAATATTGTGAATGTCTCATATTTGATCCGAAACCTATGCAATTTGGCTTCTTTAACCGCGGATGTCCCCTCATGTATTTTGGAGAGGGTAGTTCAAATATCGTAAGCGGTTTTCAAATTGCTCACTCTATTGAACTCATCCGCGTTTAAAGCGCCGAACAAAGCATTCATGGCTTGGGCATTTCGCCCCTCTTGATCCGTTGGGTTTAGTGGATCAAGAGGTATGACGTAACCCTTATTTATAATTTTTTATATATTCGCATTCATGGCCTTAAGATAAACAGACATTCTAATTTTTCAATATGCATAATTAGAGTCATCAAAGAGAGGTGCCTTTCCTATAGCAATTCCCTCGCTAGCCATCATTTTCCCTCTAGATGGTTAAGTCTAATAATTGAGAGACCAAGCTCTGATACCAGTTGTAGGATCAAGGACGACCGACCAGAGGGGGTTGAATAGGAGGTAATAAAATTTTGCAAGATAATTATAATCTAACAAATTTTAAGCATAATTTTAAACCTATACAATTCTAGTAACCCTACGGCGCCTTAAAACAATGAATTCACTAGACTCTAAACTAATCAATTGCACAAAGATAGAATGTATAAGACATGTAGAATCCCACAAATAATAATAAGGTGACACACGATCTTTTACTGTGGTGATCGAAAACTTGCTGGTTTCCCTAATCCACGTTGAGGTTAGCCCAAACAAATTTGACTGGCTCCACGAATTGAGCGTTTCACCTCGAATCAACTAGTGGTTGTCCTTTCTCCCCTCCAGAGATAGTGGACATCGAATAACTCATAAATTCGCGTCGGGTCACTTCACAAGCTTCTTGAAGAGATCATCACACACACCTCCACTAAGCCGTCTAAATGCTGGCAAGCACTAAGAGTAATGAACCATAGCTTCACTTGATAGCAATCAAGTACCAAGGATCAATCTAAAATGATTATGCACTTGATTTTGGCTAAAATACCTCAAAATGAATGCACACAAAGAGAGGAGGTGAATAATAAATGCTCAAGGCTCAAAGATATTCAATGCAAGTTCAGCAACATGTCCTTGAGCTGGTGGGGGGTATTTATACCCTCACCAACCAAAACTATCCGTTACAAAAAAATAATTTTGAAAAAATCTGGGAAATCGGAACTACCGGCGTTAAAATTGCGGTACTACCGCAGTAACGGCTTTGTCAGAACGTCAGAACTAGCTGTTGAAAGTCGGTACGGTACTACCGCCGTTGTAAGTGCGGTAATTTCACTTTATCGGCGCGGTACTACCGCATTGCGGTAGTTCCGCCGTGTACTTCCCGATACTTCCGATTTCGGCAAGCCTAAGTCTCAACAGGGTTGCTATCTGGAAAAAAAACGTACTGCTGAATTTGTTCAGTACTTCCGAAGATCGGTAGTTTCGATTTCTGGTGTGGTACTACCGCACTGCGGTAGTTCCGTCGTGTATTTTCTGGTACTACCGATTTTGGCAAACCCAAGTCTCAACGAGAGTGCTCTCTGGAAAATGTACCATTGAACTTATTCTGTACTACCGAGTTCCGGTAGTTCCACAGATTACATGTTGGTACTACCGGACTCCGGTAGTTCTGCAGTTTTCACGCTGATACTTTCGATTTTTCTGATAGAGCACAGTTGATTTTCAAACTTAATTTTATGTGCGTGCATGGTCCTAGATTGATCCAAATGGTATAATAACATGCTATCAGGTTACTTTTTATGATCTCTCTTAATAGTATGATGACTATCTTATAATTCGGTCTTCCAACCTTTCTTCTAAAACCGGTAAAGTATGAAAAAGAGATCCCATACTTCTTGTACCTTTGTTTTTTAGCCATCTTGATTTTCTTTTCGTCCTTTAGTATGCATCTTGCTTTTAACATGCGCGTACTTTTGAGACTTAACCTATGCAATCCTCAACAAACATATTAGTCCCATATTCACAAATCATCATTAATTACCAAAACCATGTTTAGGGGCCTAAATGCTTTCAGGTGTTTTTGCTGTAATGTAAATTAACTTTGAGCTTGTCACCCGCTACGCTAAAAACTAGGCTGATGAGCCTTATCTTTGTAATAAAGTTTGAATCTTGTGTGTGAGCTTGTGTTGTTGTGATATTTATTCTCGTACTGTACACCGTAACTGTACAATCCTAGGGAAGTTACGGATTACTAGCGCCCTCAAAAATGGGGCGTTACACTAATGCACCTGGGTCCCAACCAGGCACACCAGTGAACCAAAATGAACCACCATCGAACTAGGCCATGGTGGTGAGATGGGCGTGGCTTATTTGTTCACCCCTAGCGTCCCTTTGGTGATGAGGACATCACTTCTACTGATATGAACACTCTTCGTACTGCTTTCATGAATAATGGGCAAGGTCCAATTACTCGGGCACGTGATCGGCAACTCAACTATCAGATAAACTCGTTTTTAGGAGTCAATAATATTTCCGCTGAGAATTCGATACTTCCTAAGACTTGTGATTTTCTTATTCTTAGGAACCATGGAGAAGAACCACACGAGCTCAAGTGTAGAAGTGGAACCGTCAAGCGCAATCCAACTCATATTCGCGAGTTCAACTCAGATTCGGACTACTTGACAGCGCCTACTTCAAACGGCCATAACTTTTGATCCATAAAGTTTCTCGGGGCCCGTGTGTACTCGTTGGAAAGATTTTGGAGTCTACTTTCAGATGAATCTGGTCTCACCTCGAAATTCCATTCGAGTCGATCAGAAACTGCAAAACAATTTACGTCACTTTTTCAGTCTGAGTCAAAGTGGGCCTTGGGCCTTGTAATCACACTTAGACTATTTGGACTGGCACTATTCATGTCGGCACTGTTCACGTAAACAGTACCCATGAATAGTACTACACCCCTTTTGTTAGATAAGTGCGGCCTCCCCCACCCCTATTTAAGGAGGTCATACCCTTTTAGTTTTCTTCAGGTTTTTCTTAAGAGTTTATTCTGCTTAGCAGTCTCACCGCACGTCCGGTTGAGGAACCCGAACTTCTGAACTTAATCTTTATTCGCAATACAATTTCAGATTGCATCTTTTACTTTCTTGCTTGTGTTCTCGATTTGCTTGCGTGAGATAGCCTTCTTGGCGAGATCAACCGTGTTCGGCACGGTTGATAACCATCGGAGCAGTGGTGTAGTGATTCCGAGGGGATCGATCTGTTTTAGTCGGAGTCTTTGGATCATCAACGTCAAGTTCTCCACAATCGACTTATCAGTACCTCTCGGATGATCGGGTCATCGTCACATAATTTGGTATTCCCACCGCCGTTGAAGCTTGTCATAGATTCAGCATGACTGTACCAGCGCATCAGCGAGCGATGCGAACACCAACACGAGCACAAGTAGGGATCAATAAGCCACACCCAAGCTTTCTAAGCAAAACATTTTTGTTATGTTCCAAAATGTTGTCTTTTAGTTTTTAGCTAAAATAAACTATAACGATTGTTAGCTTTTTCTGAGATATTCAATTAAAAAAATAAAAAAAGAAAAAACACCATTATATCTTTATGAATAATGCAAAAAAAGAATAAAAAGAAAAAACTGCATTAAGAAGTCAACGCATTCTAAACTAGAAGCCCAGAAGCCATTATTTAGAACGAGGCCTTTACATAGGGAATGTCCTTGAAAAAATAAAAGTTTCTATGAACTTTAGTACTATCTGTGAGCCATCTTATAATAAGATGCCTCTATTAGTCCTTTGTGTCTTGTAATTAAGCACCTAAAACTCTTGTATGTGTGCTAGTAAATGGGAAGATTTTCTTTATTTTTGTCGAGACCCGAATATGCAAATCAAGACTCTCTGCATATACCGTACTAGTCTAGGATCATACTAGTACACACAATGTAAACACAAATGAAATATTGACCATATGCACAAATAATAATAGAAAAGACTCAAATATTACTAATTATCAGATTATAATCTTATGGCCAAGCTTACAACTTACTAGCCTGAAGGGCTTAAGAAACTAGTAGCAGAAAACAAAAATAAGCATGGTAGCCATTCAACATCTCACGAGCAATCGACTAGGAAACGAAGTCCTAATCCGTGAAGTTGTCAAAGTATCCTCCTTCTAGTACCTTCTACTGATATGGTTCTTCTTCTTCAACTGAGCAACAGTAGGCATAAAGTTGTGCATACATCGGTACTCAGCAAGTCGTTTGTAGCAAAGATGCAATATAATATGTAAGGCTTACCAATTGATGGCTGAAAGATTACTTTGTAGAAAGCAATAACTTAAAATAAATACAATAAATAGAATGAAAGCGAACTTTAAAGAAAATGATAGCAAATAAATAACCAAGGAATTGAATAAACCACTTGTGAATTCACAAGTTACTTCACCAGTGAACTAACCATTCACTTTTCAAATTTAACCAAACCAAGTCTTTATGAAATCTCAACCCTTCGTTATAAATCATTGAGCATTGTCCATAACCAGGGACATGGCTATTTGAATAGTTTTACACTCTGCAGATGTTACACAACTATACCCACACAATGTGATTTCCTCTAGGTATCAAAAAAATCACAACAAGGTATTTACAATGCTCAACCTTAACTCAATCCCGTCCGCTAGCGTTTTGCATCACACCCTCCATGCGTCTCATGGAAATCAGTAACCATGTTCATCACAATGGCGAGATTAAAATTGAAATATCAAAAATTAATTAGCCAAATCTATCCCATACTATACATGTGGTTTTCACGGTAAAGTTCATATCAATGGCGCACAAAGTTAAGTCCTTCAACTTTACCTAGGCGAGATATCTACATCACTCAAAGTGAATCCATACTTCCCCCTCTACTACACGATCACTCGCCCAAGTGAAAACTACTTTTTGTATAATTAACACCAATGACACACCGGTGTCATAGCACATAAATTTTATAACTATGGCTACAACCATGATTCAATATCTTATTAAGTCAAATTAATTAATTGATCACATATGATGATGAACCCAACGTAACTATAAGTATGGCTAAGCATATTAAATGTACAATATATGTATTAACTAGTATGACATCACTAGATAATTTTTTATCCTATTGTGATAATGGAATCATGGCATTTAAATTATTAAGTGAGTGATTAATCAATTTAGACAATAAGTACCAAGTACAAGGTTTGCAACAAAATAGCAATGCATAATAATTTAAAACAAAATAAATAAGTGAGTAGATTGAAAACTAAGTTTAACATGATCAAAGGATACGACTTACCTTGGCTTTACTCAGTTATGAATTCTTGATCTTCTGATGGTGCCCACGTTCCTTCGAAGACGCGATCTAACGAGAGAGAGAAAATAAACCAGGCATAATATAAATTCAAATAAAATTCAAATGAACTCTAAAAATATTAAAACTAGAACCAAAAGACAGAGCTCGATTTTAGATAAATTTAGAAAAAAATATCGGTTCAATCAAAGCTAGGATGAAGGAAAACGTGCTCTTAAAAAATTTAATCTAAAGAAAATACTAGAAAAATCAAAAAATCTATTGTGTTGTAGACCCGGTGCATGAAATAGCGAGTCTACGGTGGACCTGGCTCACAGAACAGTGCATGACGACTTGGATTACTGATGTGGCAGACACGTGGCGGCTGACTAGGCTTCTACGGCAGATGTGGCACTAACACGTGTCACTAGGGCTGATGTGGCACACTGACGTGGCGCCTGGGACGGCTTGGGTTCTGATGTGGCACCCACATGACAAGACACGTGATGACACATGGACCTAGGGCTTGCATAGCAGCTAAGGTGGCAAGGCTGCCCCGGCAAGTCTACGGAACAATGCATTCCGCCAGGTGCGATTTGGCTAGCAGCGTCTCGGCGCGCGATGAACGCAGCTCACGAAAAAGCCAAACGATCACGAGGCATAGGTGTGATCTGGCATCACGAGGATCCAATGGTTATCAATGGTCAACGTGGATCTCGACCGTTGGATCTCGGTAATGGTGTGGATCGATCAGGGGTTTGCTGGGGTGATCAGACGGCTGAGGTTATGCCACGCATCGCACGATGACTAGCAGATGGGGATGAAACATCGGCCGGTGTGGGTGCGGGGTGACATGTGTGGGCATGTAGCACGTGGTGTCGCTTTGGATGGCATGCGAGTGCGAGTGAGGAGGCGAGGCGACGACTGTCCAATGAGAAGACGACGACGTAGAAGGGAACGGCGGCAACTGGCTGGACAGCGATGCGGAAACTCACCGGAGTTGGTGGAGAGAGCAGCAACGGTGCCAGGGACGAAGACAGAGATGGTGGCTACCGAGGCGGAAAATCACGACGGCGACACGAGATTGACGGCGAGGCAAGGCGAGCGGCCTGGGATGACGAACTCGAGGCGTAGGCTTGGCTTTTAAGCATGGACCTAAAGAGTCCATGGAGAGCACGGGGACATGGTGGCTTGGGCACAGACACCGAGTCCAAGACGGCTATGGCATGGCGGAGTTCGAGCGGAGCACGACGACGAAGAGACCGCAAGGGAAATGATGAACAGTACGTGCACTGTTGGATGAGTGACACGTGGCTCGGGGAAGGATCTAACAACTGAGGTTAGACGGCACCGATGAACAGTAGACGAGCCTCCAGATGCTTGACATGTGTCACCTGGTGAGATTTGGCAGTCAAGATGAACATGGGCTAGATAGCTAACACGTGGCTAATGGGAGATCTGACGGTTGAGGGTTGGTGGGCTAGATGAACAGTAAAGAACTCGGCCCATTACTATTTTAGGATTTTAGGGCTTTTCTATTTTTTCAGAAATTCAATTAAAATAAAATGAGCTCTAGAAAATAGCAAATAAATCTTAGAAAATCCAAGAAAATTCTAGAAAATTCTTTGAGACTCAAGGAACCCAAATAAAATACTTCTAACAAATGTTAATATTTATTTTATTTATATTAAATCCTTTTAATTATTAAAATTTCAATTTAAGCTTGTATTAAATTCTAGAAAAATTCAAATGGTGCGTTTTCTTTTAAAAGCTTCAAATAAACTCTCAAAAATAGGATGTTACAATTTCCTTCCTAAAGTAAACCATCTTTCACAAACTATTAACATTTATACAATGAGCAAGCTTTCATAAATATTAAATTAAGCATAAACATGATGATATTGAATAAAACAAATTCTAAACATTTAATTGAAGTAATAACCATAATGAAGGTAATCCAATTAATAAGACCAAGCAATGATACTTTGTTTGATTGCAACCAAACTAATAACTCTATGTTCTAAAGGAACTTATTGACCAAAAGCAAGAGCTTGCATAAACCAAATTACTAAAGATGAATGATTATTGTCTAATGTGATAAATAGACAACGCCAGTGCATGAACTATTTGGGCTACTCCCTCTCTATGCATGACGCCTTCAATGTTCACCTAAAAATAACAATATAAGCAAGAGTGAGTTCACGACTTAGCAAGCACATAATAAAATAGTAAACGGTATTGAAACATGTTACCAAGTATTCGTGTCAATTTACCACAATATGAACATCATATATCTTTTCATTACTACCATACACTATCGCATCATCTCTTTTATCTTTTCATGAATGCAATGCATATGTCTCAACATCTTTTTGCTTAGTGTAATAGTCGTTGGTGTCCACTCAAGGCCACGATTTTTCATGCGAGGACCTCAAGCTCATCCCTTTTCATACTAGGACCCCATCTCCACTTTCACGGAGTGCCTACCGAAGTAGTTTTTCTTTACCCATTTCCATGGGTCACCCATACAAAATAGGCTCTAGAGGACTACACAAGTCAAATATTTTCATCATAAATGCTTATTATACAAATGCAATAATTTATTCAATATTAATCTTTCATCAGTATTAATCATTTATCATCATCAATTATTTATCACCATTAACCATTTATCACCACCACCATTTAATCTATCATCAAATGAGCATTATAGAAAGCAAGTGCAAACATATAAACCGACATGTTAAGTATTTTATTAACATAAAATAGTAAGAGCAAATAAACCATGTTACCATTCTACTATGCCTTTTCTAACCATGAGAGATGGGTTGATGCGAAGATGACACCAACTCCGAAGTTACTCCTTCTACTGTAAATATCTAATCTCAACAATGTGTCACAACAATACATAAACATCAATTAAACATCACCGCTCCTGCAGAAGTGGTATGCTTTGACCCACAACCCAAACTTTGCCAGCACGAAATAATCGGCATGAATATGGAACCTCTCTTCCTCCCTACCTTCTTCTTCTGTAGGCCGACGCCCTCCTCGTCCTTCCCTTTTCCTCTTCCCTGGCTAGCGCACAACAGCAACCGGCGGTGCGGCAAGGCGGCCGCGGCGCTTGACAGGGGTGGCACAGTAACTGGAGCGGTAGAGGAGATGTGGCGCTGTAAGGCAGCCGAGTGGAGGAGGTGGTTAGGGTTTCTCTCCTCCCCCTACTCCCTCCTCTCTTTAAAAAGCCCAGCCCAAAACCCCAACCTCCCACACACGAACTTGGTCAGGGATGGACCAAACTCCCCCATTTTCCTCTCTCAATTTTGTTTTCCTTGATTTCTTTTTTTTAATTCACGAATGGGTCTTTAGGAGGATTGGTTTCGGAATATTACAATTATATTGTCTTTGTCCAGTTCATTTAAACTTGTTGCTTATTTGCTTCAGTCGATTACTAGGTGTTCCCATTGCGAAGCTGTTGCCTTGTGTATGAGTTAGTGTCGAGCTGTTGCCTTGTGTAGAGTTAGAAGTGTTGGCTCTTCAAGTAGTCCTTTGCTACCAAATTATCCCCGTTCGATTTTAGGGACCTAGCAAAACATACCACTAGTTCGCGCTAGCAGAGTTTCTGTTAAATTATTAATGACTTACTAGTCTCAACTCAGCTCAAATCTGAACCTGTTAAGGAAATAGAAGTTCAAATGTACTGCATGATTTTTCTTCTAATAAAAAAAAAGCATGGTTGATAATGGTCTCGCGAATTATCCTCTGAATATAACTACCATAGCACATATCATTTAAGATAAGTTTGCGACTCCTGTGTGGTGCTAATTTTAAAAGCTACCGTGAAAAATAAGTTGTGAAAAGTCTATTACTCTGTTTTTTTAAAAAATCAGATTAATATTAGATAAATTTGGTTATTTCTGGAGGCCGAATTGGATTGCAGAACATGTCCAACTTAAACTCTTGCTTGACTTGTAACCAAAGTAACGTGGAAACCTTGAGGAAAAGTTGGAGAAGGCGTCGACTTAATCTTGATATGCTGGTCGGTTTCTCTTTAGATAGACCCCAACCACGAATGCGTAGTGTTAATGCAATCCTTCTTGTACATCTACACAAATACACACTTTCATCATTAGGTAGCATCATATTATCATTTAAAATAACTTGAAGCTGAAAAAATAAATTCACTTTTTATTCAATCTTGAGATAATGGCATGTGTTTGTAGCATGGCCACATCAATTTCATACTCAACAGCACCTTAAGAATGTTTTGGTGACATAAAGATATAGCCTTAGCAGTAGTTCACTACAGAAATATATAACGCAATGACTGAACTGAACACAACAAATTATCATAAATTCATAATGCATCATTCTTGAAATCATTATTCTTGGCACCTTCAGGACTTAATTAAGGAATCATCTAAGTAGACCCCATTCAGGAACTGTTCACGTATTAGGCCTTGTAGCATTTTTTTCAATTTTGCCCCGCACCTATTTTTGCAAAAAAAAAAGCCTCCTCCATGAGCTCGAAAGGCACGACAGGCGACATACATCACCTATCGCGCCCCCTTGTTTGGCAGGCCAGGTGGCATGCAGCAGGGTGCTGGCGCGCGGGAGGCGACGGGCGGACACGGTAGGATGTGGGGTCAGCGCGCTGTCAAGCTAGTAGTGCTCGACAGCAGCCTGCCGATCCACCACTGCTCCATAGGCAGTTGCCATGCGCCAGTAGCTCGACAGGCACCCGGGCAGTGGCCGAGCAGGCGCGCGGGTAGGGTAAGGCTAGTAAAAATGCATGTTTTTGTAACTAGGTGAATATCCAAGGAAACTAGTAAAAACATGTGCTTTGATTTAAGATTGCTAAAAAAAATATGCGTTTTGTCCTAAGACAAATTCCATTTAGGACTGCTACAACGGGTGCAGAGCATTAACGAGTACATAATTAAGTTCGATCCGTTAGGACTAAAGAGCTGGCACCGAACGTAGTACCGGGTCAAGAGTTGCCTATTGTCCTCTTATTCTGGTGGCGAAGCTGTTCCTAAGTCATATTGCGATGGTGGCTAAGTGAAAACCGATGCATCGAACAATTGATTGGGCCCAATCTCTTGAGCACTGAACATTTGTTGCACCCAGTCCTCCGCGTAATTGTTGGAGGGAAACACGTTTCGTTAAGCTAACATAAGGTAGAACAGTAATGAAACCCATAATTGCAAGCACCGGTGTTGTGTGTTGCGCGGATGAAGAACCTCCCAGGTACTCTGGTCCACGGTAGTCGACTATAGCGAAGCTCAATGCCGTGTAGTTCGCGCTGTACTAGTGGACCGTGTAGCTGCTGTATGTCTGATCGTATCACTCATCACAGTGCTGGAGTTATGGGTGGTCCACGAGTGCGTATGTGTTGTACAGCACCATGCAGCCTCAGACAGGGGAGTCGATGTCGGTGCGTAGGGTGTCATGTGTCAGGCTGTCTTCATGACGAGGATAGAAGTAGAGTGCTCCCTCGTCCTGTAGTGTCAGGCTACCTACGCGATGAAGATGAGAGTAGAGCAGTGTCGGTGCGAACATCCTGCACGAAGACAACGTGTATGAAGAATGAGAGAAAGATATCTTGCGGATTGCAGTAAAACATGAAATTGTCAAACTTGAGCAGTGCACTGCACAGACTGGGAATGGCCAAGGCTAGGGGGTGTGCCAACGAGTTAGGATGTGCGAACAAAGCTACCAACGGACGATGTTGCGGATCGTTGCCCTCTGGAATAAGCACGTCGTTAACACGGCTACAGCTAATGGGCCCCACTACGTGTTTGACATCCTCGTACATGTTGCGGACGAACCCCACAGTCATTCGATCATGCTCAATCATCCATGGTGCAGTGTGGTGTTAGGCATGTATATCGCTTCATCTTGCCATACCGCACGGTATCGGTTCAAGCTGAGTGCCAGCCTATGACGTACGTGGCCTGCATGGGGGCTACATAGAGAAATGCATAATTCTGCAATGGGTTCGCGGCATGTACCACTCTAAATACAAGTGGTACGTATCCAGGTCGTACAGTTGTCACTCCTGCTCAACCTCCGTCGTCGCCGACTGCTCCCAGGCATGCGACCATGAGGCCTATGTCTCCCTTCCCTCATCGCTCTTCCATCCCTTCTTCAATTGCCTACAAAAAAAGGTGGTATGTAACTGTTACTTCAGTGAGGAAATCAAGCAGACACGAATGGTACGCAACAAACCGTACGTAATGAGATAACAAATAAATTTACTTACAAGTGAACATGGTCGGATAGTGGTTGACATAGTGTTGGTGGCACCTGTTGGTGAAGCCCAAACTATCTCATTACTCGTTGAGGGCCATACAACTCCACCATATAGGAGAAGACGGACGAGGTGATAGGTCATGAGCCAATACTCCCTGTTCTACTCACACTGCTCTGATAGTCCAAACAGAGCTATCTCAAAGATGAACTTTGTGGTTCATACCTTCCACACGACTTTACCCTCATCCAAAGTCTCAAACGTATTGTGAAAATATGTATGCTCGCCATGGCCTCTCTGACCATCCTAACTCGTTGGCAGTCCAACGAATACCTATGGTAGATCCGTCCACCCGAATATAAAGAGCAACTAAACCAATAGGTGGGACCTTATGACATGTGCAGGCGCGTCTGCTAGGCATTGCCTATACCGCCGCAACCACGACTATGGCACTCTAGATAACTTACCAAAATAGGATGACCAAACTGATGCAGCATACATACCTTTCAGTCGAGTCATCTAGTGGGTGGAACCACGAGCTGACCCCGTATTGGTAGACTAGTGAGGTACGCAACATCCTATAGGTGATGGTCATCTCACCGACTGAAAGTGAAACGTGTGGATCTTCAACCTCTACTGGTCAACCGAGTGTCGCATGTATAAATGAGTCCAACACGAATGACCACCCAATATGCATCATCCTCGCCATGGGCAGCAACCCGACCCACTGTAGAATTAGAACATACCGATTGTCAAGCGACCAGTCTTCCCGAGATCCCCGGAGAACAAAGTGGGACGGTCCTTCACCGCTCGACCACACTCGACGACGATGCTTCCCATCCCAGGATGGGTCCAACAACGTGCCACCTCCGAGATCGCCACCAGCAGTCATTCCCTGCAATACATAAAATAATATGTTGTGTTAAAACATTGTTAAATATAAGTAACCACAACCAAAAATAATCACACCGTATATGTACGTACATATTTCCTACACGGCCAAATACATAAACAATTCCCCATTCAGACCTAACATCTCGGACCGAATATTTGATACGTAGTTTACACAAGAAAGAGAGAAGGAATTAATCCATATAACGTCGGAGTGTCCATACCAGCAATACAGTGGAACTGAAACCATAAGTTACCGTTGAGTGAAAGTCCAGAGGTTGAAAATTTTCTTTATTCACTGGAAATCAAAAGTACTACCATTAACAACCAGACAGTGGTACTAATGGCTGTATTTCCACCGTTTTCGCTTATTTCATTAAAATCTGACCCCAGTGTCTCCAACAAAACCTTTTGGAACTATCAGTAACTTCAAAATTTGCAGCGACACTGACACTTGATCATTTTTTCTTTATGTATAAAAGAATCCAAAAGATTAAAGAGGTTTTAGTAGTAGAATAAACAATGCAGTTTAATTGTCCTCTTGTCTCCTTGTTCGATTTGTTTCCATGAGTGGAAGCTCGGTCATCTGCATTCATGTGGACTTCACTAAGCAAATCAGAACCAAGTTCTTTGCTTAACCATACATAACATGTGCAAGACGTAAAGATAACTTCTAACCACATCAGACAAGTCTGCTCCAGATGGTACAAAGATTGCATAGTTTAAGAGGAACATATTTATATAGTTCATCATGTTGATTTGGCATTTGAAGCATACTTACATTTGTACTCGGACATAAATTGTGGGCAGGTTGGAAACTTAATCGTTGTACTCGAATCTGACAGGACCAGGCAAGTAGGACCCATGAGGCCATGACCATGAGTTCATACCCAAATCAGTTCCACAAAGAAAACAGAGAAGCCAATTCAACACTAAAAATGTTATCAACTCCACTTTTACGCTTACGAAGCAAGGCTTAGTGAAGATTGCCCTGCATACAGAATGTCAGTGAGCATCCTGGGAAATAAAAATACAGTGTTCAATATGACCTTCAAAGGTTTTTGCATGTAGACTATATTAACTAAATAGCAAATGGCGCAAAACCATGCATATGTTAATATGCTTTAAACTTTGGGACAGCTATGTGGGGAAAAAAATGCAGTGTTCAATATGACCTTCAAAGGTTTTGGCATGTAGAGTATATTAACTAAATAGCAAATGGCGCAAAACCATGCATATGTTAATATGCTTTAAACTTTGGGACAGCTATGTGGGGAAAAAAATGCAGTGTTCAATATGACCTTCAAAGGTTTTGGCATGTAGAGTATATTAACTAAATAGCATATGGCGCAAAACCATGCATATAATATGCTTTAAACTTTGAGACAGCTAGTTACTTTAAAGATGTATATGGAAGAACTCGAATAATACTCCAACTAGCAGTGGTTAAATATGCAAATGTTAAACGTACATATTTAAGTCAGCACACAATTCAGTGTAACAAGCAATCTAAGAGATTAAATAATGCCTTATTGAAAGAACTTCGTAACCAGCATTTGATTCATTCAAGATGATTCAATACTTGATCTACAGCCCAATGTGAACTGTCCCACAAATTTCCACCATAGGATATGATGGGGATGCCAACTTCAAAAGCAATACCATTCTACATTTTTGTGATTCATGAGCAAGACCAATATATATTACTCACTGGAATCCAAATTCCAATATATTAAAATGGCATGCAACTGGATGTAATTCGAAATCATCTTGAACAAGGAACACTTGATCTTAGTTCAAATAATAAAATTTGTGGCTCAGATTACTCAAAACATCCGGCAAGGATTTCCTCTCTTATTATCAAACCATTTTCCTTCTGACGTTCTGAAACTAAACAAAATGATAAACAGATAGAACAGAAGCAAGTCTTTGAAAATTACAGAAGTAGTACCTGGCATATACCTGCATGAAATTGGTGACCAGCTTACAAAAATTACCACATAAAAGAGAAAGCCTGACATGCAAGACTAAGAACAGAGAAAATTTTGGAGAGTGAACAGAGAATGATATGAAAAACTTCAGTAGATAGTGAGTCAAAGTGTGCTGAAAAATTATTTTTAACTTATTCGGAAATAAAATGGTAACTGAGGGACAGGTTGTGCAGAATTTCAGGTCTCTATCCAGATTAGCATTCTCGGATGCTTAACTCATGTTCTCAGAGATAAAATATAACTAGTTATTCTCAGCCCACAAAATTACCAATTTACCACCAATAAGTCTATCAACAACCCCGAATTATCAAAAGGAATCTACAACCCCGAATTATCAAAAGGAATCTTCACCGGCCTCCAAGAACAACAACAACAAAGCCTTTTGTCCCAAATAAGTTAGAGTAGATTAGAAATTAAATCTCTTCAAAATTAAAAAAACAAGAGCCTTAAAAACCTACAATGCTAAAACCCTAAGCCGTACAACCTGCCATCTAAGCCAAAATCCTAAAATACTGCCCCTAAACTTTTTTATGGTTCCGGTACGTAGATCGCTAACTTCCATACTCTTATCCAAAACTAATTCTTTAGATACATTCTAATCTCTCAAGTCTCTTATCTTAATTTAAAAGGTCAAGGATGATAATATAAAGACAACAGTTGTTCAATTATCAAGGGGTATTTTAGTGTTAGTTTTATGGTTCCGTTGCAACGTAGGGGCACAAGACTATTTTTTAGATACATTCCAATCTCTCAAATCTCTTTTAACTGCTTCCTCCCACGTCAGTCTTGGTCGACCTCTACCTCTTCTTACGTTTTCAGTACGTTTTAAAATTCCACTACACACCAGTGCCTCAGGAGGCCTCCATTGGAGATGTCCAAACCATCTCAAGCAATGTTGAACAAGCTTCTCTTTAATTGGTGCTACCCCCACCCTATCACGCATATCATCATTGCAGATGCGATCCGACCTTATATGATCACATATCCACTGCAGCATCCTTATCTTCGCTACACTCATCTTCTGTATATGTTGTCTTTTAGTTGTCCAACATTCTGCTCTATATAGTATCATTGGTCTAATCGTTGTCTTATAGAACTTATCCTTTAACTTTTGATGAATTTTTTCGTCACATAGAACACCAGATGCTTGGTGCCATTTTACCCACCTGCTCTTATCATGTGGCTCACGTCTTCATCAATCTCACTGTCCCATTGTAACATCAATCTCAAATATCCAAACGGGTCCTTCTTAGACATTACTTGTCCGTCCAACCTAACATCTCCAACATCTACCCTGGCACCGTTGAAAACACACCTCATATACTCAGTTTTAGTCCTACTAAATATAAATCCCTTCAATTCTTCCTCCACAACTCTAGATTTCTATCAACACATATCCTACTCTCATCAACTAGCACTACATCATCAGCAAAAAGCACACACCAAGAGATATCTCCTTGTATGTCCCGCGTGACCTCATTCATCACTAGGACAAAAATATATAGGCTCCGCTGACTCTTGGTGTAGACCTATCTTAATAGAAAAGTCATTAGTAATACTACATATGTTCTGACATTAGTCACAACATCTCTGTACATATCCTTAATTCGAGTAATAATCACCCTTTAGGGGAAAAAGTCTAGCCATCACTTCAATCCTCCACCAATATTACCTGACCTTCTATCTACTTGTCATTGACCATTCCAACAAGATTTCAACTGCTATGTTAGCAGATATCTAGCAGCTAATGGTTAGGGCCGGGTGCTTAAATGGATACATAGCCTCCAAGATGGTGTTACTAGCTTCCAATTAATGATAACACACGTCTTGATTATCATCTCAGATGAAGAACCAAGTTTTCAGGAGAAGTTCCTTTGGTCTTTTTCTCGGCATAATCATGAATTACCACAACCGCAAATAAATGGATCAAATAGGGATAGAAAATTGGCCTAAAACATTTCGGTCACTACAGTGTAACAGATACAGGGTGGTTAGGATTTGAAGTTTAGGATTATGGACTTCTCTACAAAATACATTATCATAGAAGCTTATGGCATCTTAATGAAACATTGTCTTGTTCTTCTATCCGAATAATGTCTCCTAATATGGAACTATTGAGGTACCTTTTGAAAATGCAGAGCACAATGGGTTCAGCAAGTTATGAATCTAATCTATCACAGGAAAATATTTTGAGGATCCAATTTCTCATCTTTCAAATCCAAAATCACAAACAAAAGTTTCCACCAATTAGAAGCAACATATATGTAAGGAAGAAAAACAACACCAGATATGTTTAAATGAATTCAACTGTCACACAAGAATCTTACATTTCCTGTGGGAACAAAAATACAAATTGCTATCTACAACCATTGCCTGCAATGTGTAATCCCATGAAACCAAAAGCAAGCTAACAAAAACAAACATGATACGCAGTAAATTCTAGCTGTAAATTCTTTATCTACTCAGCTAAGTAAAATATCATGTTTCTTTTGGAGACTCCAGAGCGGCATCCTCATTTCCATGAATAAAAGATCGGAAACCAGAGGGACTAAACAGCTGACCTGAGCCACTGCTGCTGGCTGACCTCTCGATCTCAGCCAGGTTTGCAACAATAGAAAGCGGCCGCTCTGGGATAAAAGGCCCTGGTATCGAATCTGCCTCTAGTATCTTCACCACTTGTTCCATTGTTGGCCTCGCGTGCAGCTGCGGATGTGTGCAGAGAGCTGCAATAAGTACATACTTCTCCATTACCTCAGTAGGACCAGGCTCAACCATCCCTTCTTGGATCACATCCAGTGTCTTCTTCGCCCGCACCAATGACCAGGCCCAATCAGTGAGCACAAAGCTCTGGCCCTCACCAAGAGAGATAAAGGCCCTCTTCCCACTTACAAGCTCAAGAAGCACGACTCCAAAGCTATAGACATCGCTCTTCTCAGTTAATTGACCATAGAGCGCATACTCCGGGGCGACATAACCCAACGTGCCGGCAACCCGCGTGCTCACATGTGTCATTCCCTCCGGCGCAAACTTGGCCAATCCGAAATCAGCCACCTTGGGTTCAAAGTCGTCATCAAGCAAGATGTTGCTTGCCTTGATGTCCCTGTGAATGATCGCAGGCTGCGCGCCATGGTGCAGGTAGGCCAGCCCCCGCGCCGTCCCAATAGCAATCCTCTGCCTCACCGGCCACGCCATCTGGCACTCCCCGGCGCCGAAGAGGTGATCGTGGAGGCTGCCATTGTGCATGAGGTCGCACACAATCATCCGCTGGTGCCCCTCCCTCTGCGTGGTGGCGATGCAGTACCCGCGGAGCGCAACTAGATTGACGTGGCGCACGCTGGCCACCACCTCCACCTCGTGCGCGAACGCGGCGTCCCCGGCTGCCGAGCAGTTCTTGAAGCGCTTCACCGCCACCTCTGCGCCGTCCGGGAGCACCGCCTTGTACACATTCCCGAACCCGCCGCGGCCGATGATGCTCTCCCTGGCGAAGCCCCCCGTGGCCGCCTTGATCTCGTCGTAGGTGAACTTGACCAGCGTCGTGCTGGCGCTTATGGACGCCATCGCCTGCGAGCGCTTGCTCCTGCTGTCCGCCGCGGCGGCCGCCAGCGCCGCCGCCGAGGCCAGCCTCCGCCTCCGCCGCACCAAGAACCACAAAGCAGCGGCCGCGGCGACCACCAGCACCAGACCGACGCAGCCAAACACGACGCCGTAGATCCAGCCGGGCGCGCCGGAGCCGCCGCCGGGGCCAGTGCCCGCCTTGAGGAGGTAGAGGCAGAAGGCGGTGGCCGGGTCGTCGGGACCTCGAGGCTGGCCGCCGCGCCGGCGTAGATGAAGGGTACTGGACGCAGCCGGTGACGTTGTTCCCGCCATCGGGGAGCCCGGGAGGAGGTAGGCCGCGGCGGCCTTGCTGAGCGACGTGGTGCAGGCGGTGCAGTCGGGAACGGGGGTAAGGTCCCGGTCGCAGCTGGCGTTCATGTCCCGGCGAGCGGAGACCGGCACGACGGCGTCGAAGTTCCCGAGCGTGGAGACGTTGGCGCAGCCGGGGGAGGCGAGGAGCGCGTCTAGGCCGGAAAGGCCGCATCCGGAGGCCGGGAGGAAGGGGAGAGCGGTGCGGAGGGGCGGGAGGCAGGAGGCGTTAGCGGGGAGGAGGAAGGAGCCGGTGGCGGCGAGGTGGAGGGAGAGGAGGAGGCGGACGGACTGCAACGCGAGGGCGCAGCGGGAGGCATCGTCGGAGGAGCGGCGGCTCGAGGAAGGCCGCAGGGCGGTGAAGTTGAGCGGGCATTGCGGCAGCGAGGCGGCGGTGGTGGATTGGGAGCAGAGCGAGGCGGGGAAGAGGAGGAAGAGGAGGAGGCGGATATGGGAGTAGGACATGGTAGGAGCTGGGGAGGGTGGATGTTGGGATGGTGGTTAGTTGGAGTGGGGGAGGAAGGCGAAGAGGCTGGGGTTGATGACTGGGATGGAGATGGGGAACGTGGTGGATGGATCGATGTTCCTTCACCCAGCCCGACAGCCGCCTTCGGCAGGGGAGACTAGGAGCCCGTTTAGCTGCCGCTTACGTCTTTTAGATTATTTATAAGAAAGAATGGAAAGTAATAAAATTTTATATATAATTTTAGTTAATGTAATTTAAGTTACGATAATTAACTTATAGACCCTATTTTAAAAAATACTCCACTAAAAAATTAGTTACTATAAAAAAACCAAAAAGTAATTTTTAGAAGCTGAAAAAATATATCTATAAAAATGTATTATAGACAACAGTTGTTTATATCATTATATATGCCCTAGAGCCCACTCAGTTGGGCTAAAAATGGTGGCTTATAGCTGAATTTGCACTGTAATTGATTTATTTTGTATTGTAGCTGATAGTGACTTATTTTGTATAATTAAATTTAAAAAATTTAAAAATAAAAAATATGTTACTCATCACACATAGTACAAATAAATATGAGAAAAAAGACCAACAAAAAAGTAAAAATCTAAAAAAATAGGAAAAACAAAATTTAAAAAGAATAGAAAATAAGTCAGAGGCTAGCCTAATCAGAGGCAGAGGAGAGGGTGAGGCGCTGCTGGCAGGCAGGAGGGATGGAGGAGCATCAGTACATGGGCCTGGTGGGTGTGCTCGGCTCCGTATGCTGTGGAGGGAGACCTTCTCCGGGCAGTGAAATTCGAAGGAAAATTTTTCCGTTTGTTTTGCCAAGTGGGACGTAACCTTTTTCTGACTAAATTAATGTTTAGATCACGGCACGGTTCAACCGCACGTGACTCCGAATCAGCAGGAGGCAACGATGTAGCGCTGAGTGGCGGCAACTCAGCAAGGCGAGGACAGTGCAACCGGCGTTCCATTGGATGGTGGTGGTAGCGAGCGAGTAGCGGTCGTCGACGTGGGGTGTCACGGGAGTCGAGGGCAACAAATGACAGGCTGGTTGACGCGGAACGTTAACACCGCCAACAGCACAGTCGTAAGAGTCACAGGGCTGTTCATTTCAGTTTTTTTTCAGTTTCAGTTTCTAGTTTCAATTTTTTTTCACTATTCAATAATTCGTTTTTTTCTGAAATTTTTTTAGATTTTTTGTGCTTTTTTAAATTTTTCATTTTTTCCCGTGTTCCTTTGCATTATCCGTGATGGGCTAACATATTTTTTCTATTTTTATATTTTTTTTAAATTTAATTATACCCAAAAAACCAAATCAGATACAGCAAAAAAAGCCAACTACAGTGGAATTTCAACTAAAAGTCAGAAGTCATCGCTAAAATGATCACCCCTAGCACTCGGGAGCTGGACGTCGCACGGTTGGTGGCGTTGCCGTCGTGCATGCCATCCGTCTGGATTCGAATCCAGGCCGTCCCGTTAAAAACTACTGTTTTCTATAAATAGTGTCTTTTACAAGTATAAAAAATAATAATAACAGGTGGGTATGTGTGCATGAGTATATCTTTGCTTACTAAAAAAAATAAAAAAATGAGTCACAGTCACTCACGTATGGTACCAACTACATGGAAAGCATTTTTTTTAAAAAAGCACAAGCTTTGTCATGTAGGGACAGAAAGAGTACTGCAAAAGATACCGAGTTTAATATTTGCATATGTACAATGATTGCCACTAGTGGGCTTTTAATTAGGATTGCCTTGAACTAAAACCTCGGTGGTACATGACAACAACATGTGGTAAAAGGACAGCAACTAATCCGAGTTACCTTGACTCTTTTGAAATCAATAGAACCAGTCGACCAGTCAAATCAGTGAAGAAAAAAGAGAGTTTTTTTATTTATTTAGTCTATAATATCATCTTAATTTTAAAATTAGCTTTATACTGTATGAAATTGTAATTCTAATCCTTTACCAAGCATGAAAGAACTGAATGTTGACGGGTGGCACGTACCATGCCACCCAAGCACGGCAGAATCCACCCCCCATAGCACCGGTGTCAACCACGGTACAGCTTGGCCCGACGTAGGAGGTGATGTAGCCCAGGGAGCTTCTGCCCCACCCGACGGTGGCAGGGAGGTCCTATAGAACCAGAGCACAGTGTCGTATTCCGGTGGGAGTGTTATCCTCTTAAGACATGATTGGTCCATAGTTTCATACGTGAATTGAAGGGAGGATAATTAACTGCAAGGCACCTTTCAACCTGAAAAGAAAAGCTCTGCTAAATATACTCGCTTTAATGCAGCATGTGTACCCCTAGCTATGTCAAGGACCATGCTTCCTGCCCTCATCCACTGGGCTCTGGTTCCACAGGACCTAGCCGGCTCCCTACCGTGGTCGGGTAGGGCGGAAGCTCCCTAGCCCCCACCACCTCCCACGTCGGGTCAAGCTGTACCGTGGTTGACGCCGATGCCATGGTGGGCGGGTTCTGCCGCACTCAGGTGGCGCGATACGTATCACAGTCCGCACCCCTATTCTTCCGCGCTTGGTAAGGGGTTACAATTACAATTTCGTGCTGTATAGGGCTAGTTTTGAAATTAATGTAACACTACGGGACCAAATACATAAAAAAATTGAAAAAAGAGGACCATGGTAAATTTCCTTTCTAGCTACTTTAGGCTTTTAAACATTAAGGGCAGTCTCAATGCTGTAATTTCTTACATTAATTAGGCTTACCATATAAATATTTTGATGATGTGGCATAGTAATTAAAGAGGAGAGATAAAGAAACCGTTTCTTCACGATGAAACTGTTTCGGCGCATCATCCAAGGCCGAGGAAACCAGCGAGAGACGTGCTGCAGCGAATCTGGTTTCTTATCATGGTGTTTTAGAAAAAACAGTCAATGTATGTGCATGAAAGGGGATGAAAGGATTGGTCACGATTCGATCTGGTCCCACACGAAGAAACGATGGATTGGAGCTGTAATTTGTATCATAGTGTCTTAGAAGACTAGAAACTAGTCATGATTTCAAGCATTGGGACTGCTCTAAGGTGTCTTAGACGTTAGGGTTTTCTCGGATTCCTGTAAGAATTAAAATATATTGTTGGCTTCTTAAAATTCCTGAGATTCCTACGATGTACACTGCAAAATTATTTCGTTATAACTTCCAGGAGTGAGGTATAACTTGCGACTTTCTACACAATAGAAAACAGGGAGGAAGAAGAGAATTGTCTTAGTTCTGATGTGATGGCGGTGAACTAAACCTTACCGAAATATGAGTTACAGGGCTAGACTAAGCTCTGACAAAAGTGAAAAGCACAGGTTCATTTCGGTTTTCCAGT
Source organism: Melocanna baccifera (assembly GCA_036346265.1). Lineage (NCBI taxonomy): Eukaryota > Viridiplantae > Streptophyta > Magnoliopsida > Poales > Poaceae > Melocanna > Melocanna baccifera. The sequence continues at coordinate 15,810,830 of CM070687.1, forward strand.
CTAGAGGTTAGTCTGTTCAGTATACCAGTTAGCCTCCAATATTTTACATTATAATATAAATAAAGTGTGTGCGCTGACGCTTCCCAAAAATATTTTAGGGAACAAGAAAATTTTACGATAAATAGTTCAATTTCCTTAAGAACAGTAGAAAATCTAATTCCAGTTTAATGAAAAAAAATATGAATACCAAACTAGATCTTTTTTTAATCCTAAATCTTTCTGTCTGATCTAGTGCATGACAAAACGGTAACTAGGCCTCGGTCGCCCGAGCTTCGATGTGCACGTGCTCACTGCTTAATGCAAATTTTCTAGAGCACGCTGCATGCATATATATTCGTGTGTGATGTGCCGTACATACCTCAATTTTCTATAAACAAATACGCAAGGCAAATGAATTTTTTTAAATATTCTTTTTTATTCCGGATTACAGCAATATACATCTCTGTTTTTTATTTACACTAATAATTATCTGTCGCTCCACCGTTGAGTGACTTAGACTAGTCGTTCAACAATTACGCACCAAGTGTTTAAGAGGGCGTTCGGAATAGCGATGGCTTCTGACTTCTAACTGAAATTTCACTTTAGCTGGCTTATTTTTTACTGTAACTAAGTTGGCTTATTGGATATAAATAAATTTACAAAAATGTAAAAATAAAAATGTCATGCTAATCTATTACGGACAATGCAAAGCAATACGGAAAAAAATAAAACACAAAAATTCGAAAAAAACAAAAAAAAGGAAACGGGTAAAAAGTGAACAGTGCAAAGGAATCGCCGAACAGTGAAAATAAAGTCGAGCGCGGCTTCTGGCCGCTGAGTTGAGCGGGACCTTCGCCCACCGGTTGAGCAAACTAGTTTTAGTCGTCCAACTATTTAGCGACTAGTCCTAGTTGCTCAACAGTGGAGCGATACCTCAACAAGTCGCGCACCGATTGGGTGATTTAAAATAATAGTATTATTATTTTATTAATTTGATGGAAACAATTGTAGGGGAATAATAGCAGTTTTTGTAGGTAATACATTAGCCAATCTTATTTGTAGGTTATTATTTTTTTGGAAATAAAAGGGTCAACAAGGTAGCTTGGTCCATTCGTGATTTTCGTAGATTGATACTGCAAATGAAGTTAAAGTTTGCAATTATGATACAATTAGTTCCGCATACAACAAGCAAAGTACTGACTGGAGTACAAGTTATAATATGATAGCATTTCTAATCTTAGTACCACTACACACACAACAATAAGTGGTGCTGCACTTCACGCCAATGTTCCTACTCATTGACGGGTGCCTTGCAACTTCTCACAGTATAGCCTTCTTGGCCACAACAGCCGCAACGTCTACCCATCGCTCTAGCTTCCCCTTCGTCCATATCGTTCGTAATACGATGACTCTGTTGACGGCCCTTCTCACCCTTCAATAAGTCAAAATCCGGAATCCAAATTCTCTGTGTAATATCCAACGTGGCATATTTGCCCACAAACCGGAAGCCTTTTAGCTTGCCGCACCATGCCTGCAACACCCTCTCTTTATGAAGTACTCCAACATGAAGTACAATGGTCCATGTTGATAGTCCCATATGCGACGATGGTATGGAAGCATGGTTTGTGAAGGAGTTTTGGCTTGTTGCATGTGTAGTTAAATTCGTGGGTAACAAGAGAGCAAGCCATCACAAATCCGGTTCTGTCCCAAAGGAGCACGTCGAAATGATGCTCTGTATTACCCATCATGAAGACGATGTGCAACCGACCCTTCTCAAAACCATGAAACCTAGCGGTCTTCTAGATGGTTTATAAGGACATCAATGTATGTTCTTGGGTTCCTATTCTGTAGCACCTGGGGCACACAAGGATGGTTGTTGTAACCCATCTGAAAAGAACCAAAC